>VZTN01024189.1:232268-325524 GCA_013400515.1 Erpornis zantholeuca
CTAAAACCCTCAGTATGGTAAAAAGCAAATCAAGTCCAATATATGAAACATTCTGGAAGCATTGTCCCAACTGCAAATTAGTTCTGGTTCATAAAGGGCTCTCTGGAATAACAGCTGAATTACAAATCTTTGTCAGTAGGATAGTGATCAGCACCTGCTCGTAGGCATAGCAGTTGCCAGTGGAGGCTTTCTGTTCTACAAATAGTAATGCATACTCATAAATGCACGTTCTCCTCTCCCTGTTATCAAAGGGAGTGAGAAATAGCAAAGCAGTGAATTTTCATCAGTCACTTCCATTTTGATGTCTGTTGCCAAATGCCTGCCAATCAGTTCTGGGGCAAGGGCAAGGAAGGAAAACCATCCAACAGATGGGGGAGCAGATGGGGGAGAGGGGGAGAGGAGACACCCACCCCATCAAACTACAGGCAGTAGCCACAGCCACAGCAGGATTACTGCTTTCTGGACTCGGGGTGTTTTGTTGTTCTTTTCAGGTGTGTTTTTTTAACAGATATGGGCCCCATCACCTCCACCACAGCATCATCCACATTTTTTTCAAGCTGGGTTTCCCAGGGTATTCTTCAGTTCATGATAACTGAAGTAATTGCTTTCGTGTTTCATTACAGGTAAGCAGAAAAAAAGAGGGTTTTATTGGAGTCAGGACTTTGAGAAAGATCTCTTCTTCGCCCTCCTTCTCATGGACTCACTTCTCTAGCCCAGATAAAACTGTTTCTCCTCTGTGAGATTTACCCTCCCCAAAACCATTCTCCAATTAGCAATTTCTCAGAGTTAAAGGGAATGCTAACACTGAGGGATAGCTGAGAAACCAAAAGACAAAATAGTGATCAAATTTAACTCATTAAGCCCTTAAAAATCTATCCATCAAATTTGTTTTTGCGCTCAAACTGTCCGTGAGAAAAGTGTAGCTTCCTTCCCTGCTGTCTTCCCAGAAACTGCTTATGAATCTTGTTTATGCCTTGCAATCAAAAGTAGCAGTCTCACCCTGTAGACATTTTATTCTTTGAATAGCTGAGCTTGTCAAATAATTCAGTATTCTAGTGTAAATAGCATTTCTTGTGATTTTTTTTTCTATTCACTTTCAAGGTGTATTTCTGTGTAACAGCTTTAAAGTGTTTTCTCAGCACTTGTGTTTAATAGAATTTGTTCGCAGCAATCTGTAAAAATCAAATCAAACACGGAAGAGAGTGCCAACAGAGCAATGTTTTATAAATGTACATGTATACACAGCAAGGTCTGGGGAGGGAATTACTTTGCGGATGGTTGGGGATGTGGAGTGAGAATTGTCCATCTGCATTTCCAATGCCTCTTCAGCTCTAGCATATTTTGTAGGCAGACTTATAACCACAGAACACATTCCAGAAGGAACCTCAGAAGCTTTTCCTCTCCAGCTCTTCATTTCAAAGACTAAAGTACTGCAGAGAGATATTCATCTGTCCTGCTCTTCAGATAGTGCTAAACATTCTGCTAACAACAATCTATTTCAATCTTCATATTCCTTTAGACTTTTATGTCCCTAACTAAAATGTATTTCCTAATGTCTAAACTAAATCTTTCAATTAAATGACTGCAATTAAACTGCTGCAAATTAAACTTATTATGTCTTATCCAATCCTGTGGTGGACTCAGAGGACGATTATTACCATTCTTTTTGGCTACACATGCTTATTTTTCTCTTCTGCAGATTAGCCAAGTCCAAATCTTTTATAAATATATCATGTTTCTCAGTCTTCTGTTCTCTCATCATGCATCTTCACTGTCCTTCATAATTGTGGTTTTCAGATTGGATATAGTGTTCTTGTCGAGGGCTCGACAAAAAAAGCCTTCTATAATTAGCTTAGAAGAAATCACATCTCAAATCTTAACCATTCTCATCTAATGGGATTTATTTCCATAATTAGTAGAGAGCTGTTGAAACATTGTAAAACCACTTGAAACCCTGAGGAAACCAAATATTCTGAACAAGTTTAATAGCATATCTTCTGTGTGAAGTAGTCATAATATATTAAAAAACAGTCAGGATCAGATACACCATTGTACTTTTATTATTAACACATGGTGGTTGAGAAAGAGTAGTTCACTACATTTTCTGTAAGAGCTGCTTCAAATTGCTCATCAAGAGGACACAGAATCACAGAATCAATTAAGTTGGAAAAGACCTCTGAGATCCTCGAGTCCAACCTGAAAGTTTTGGTCTGTCAGATATCTCATCTATGTGAATTTAGTTCTAAGAAAAGAAGAGATCCCACATTACTTCTCTCTCTGTCCTGTACTTTAGGTCAGTATATGTGTATCTGCAAGTTTCTGTCTTTGGATTGTATCTGGCTATAATGCTACTCCAGAAATAGGTGATTTGAGCAGTTCTTAAGAGGCCGTAAATAAAACCAAACATTTCTTGAAGTTAGGCCAATTCTAAAAGTAATATATATAGAAAAAAATGTCCCAAAACTACAACACAGAAGTAAATGTAGCAGTGGCAAAATGTCATCTTTTCATGGATTTATAATAAAAGATTTCAATATTTTACTTTCAAAACAACTCTTCTGTTACAGAATAATGTTAAAACTATATTAATTGTTTCACACGAAAAATACAATTCTGTAACATCTCTTTAATGGTGAACTGCCATAATTTTTCTTCAGTGCAGCTACAAAATAAGGCTTATTTCTGAGATCCTTAATGGCATGAGAAGGTCCTCCCCACAACTCTACTGAACTCTTATTCAAAGGATGCAGCTCAAATGCTGCCTACCTTCACAAGGAAATTTCTAGCAAGTAATGTGGTGTAATATTTTTATGTGTATCAGCTGCATCCTTATAAAGGTGATGTACGTATATAGTGATGGCAGTGGTAAATACTGTTTTCTGGTATGTGTCCATTACTTCTGTTCACCTTGTATAAAATCAGAATTACTAGAGAGTTGACTTATAGTTTGAAGCATCTGTATCATGCAAGGACCATTTTAGAGCACCAGTTGCAGAAACACAGACACAAGTAAGTCATTAGGCCAAAGCAGACAGGCAGAACTGTCTTAATCTGATGGTCAAAGACACCAAAGCAAATACCTTCTTGAACTACACTGTTCACTGCTCCAGTTTGCAGTCTGTCATTTCAGCTTATATTTAAGCCTTATATATATACTTAACTGTTTATTTTGGCTAAGATGTAGTTTTGGGAGCAACTGAGAGGTTGGCAGCAGTTCTGTTCTCCCAGACTCTGCCCTCCGGTGTTATCCTTCATCAGAAAGGTGACACAGACAACCAGGGAGGTACACAGTGCAGCAAAATTGTCAAGGGTTATCTGTCAGAGCCCATTAGAAACATGCTTTAATACCTTACCAAGCACATTTAAAATTATCACTGAGCAGTTATTTCTATAACATCTTTCCCTCTGAAGATTTTTGTTGTTTCTTACTTTTGCTTGTCATAAAAAGAGCTCAGGAACAAGCCAAGCTTTCATACAGTATTTATATTTTTTCTGCCCTCACCCCAAGGCTGGAACATAAGATGAAAGACCAACAGCAAAACACAACTGTTCTTGAATGTCTGAAGATCCAAGTTGATTGTACGGCTTTCAACTTGTTTTCTTTTCCAGATTGGTTCATAACAAAATACAAAATAAAAAAAAAAAACAAAAAACCCTGACCCAAAAAAGTGTGTGCATTCACTTTTATAAGTAATTTTATAATATTTTACATAATTGCAATGTTAATGTTTCCTGAAAATCAGGAGCCTGAAATGGCCATCTGCTTTTGCCCTCTCTGTTTTTCCTTTTCAATTGTTAATTTTTTTTTAAATAACAATAACTCGATTTTCTGTATTATTTCTGCTCCATTAATACAGATGCTGATGCTGCTCTACATTTATCATCTTCTTCTCACATTTCTCATTTAATAGTTCACATCTTCACATCATAAGGCTTCATACAAAAGCACAAAGACAAATAACTATTGCTAATTTAGTGCTCTCCTGAGTGAGCTTTATGACAGCATTTTTGAATGACCTTTTCTGTTAAGCAAAAGTCATTGTAGGACGCATCTTATTTATTAGAGCCATAAATTCAGATACCAAAAATATTATTTTTTTTGTATAAATATTGACATAATTACAAATAAATCTATTTGGAGATGAAGAGGCAACCTCTTTGTTTTTTTTTCATAACACAGTATGATATTAGAATAGACAATCTTGGAGTACACAGTGCTAAATGGTTGGAGCTGTAGCACCAGGCTGGTTATGAGTATCTTGGGGTCTCAAGGTTCTGTGCTGGAGCCTCTCCTGATCAATATCTTTGCCAATCACCTGGAGGAGTCGATTGAGTACAAGTTTGCAGGTGACACCCAACTGGGGGTGCACTCAAAGGGCAGAGCTGCCTTTCAGAGGGACCTAGGCAGGCTGGAGGAATGGATCTCCTGTAATTCAACAAGGGCAAACGCCAGGTCCTGCACCTTGGACAAACTAATCCCCTGCAGCAGTAAGGGCTGGGGAGAAGATCTGATGGACAGGGTCTGGGGGGCTTGGAAAATACCAAACAGGAGGTTTCAGGTAGGACAGGTTTCAGGTACCACCACAATTTGCATTTGGTGATGTGGATTTGACGTGCTGTGAGAGAAAAAAAGACCAGCCCAAGAGAGTTAATGCAAAGTTGTCAGACTAACAGCTGAAACTGTCACTTTCAAACATGACTCATGGCCCAACATTTTTAATTCCAAGACGATTAGGAGATAAAGCTGACTCATCCATCAAGAGGGCGGCTTTTCAGGAGGAGCTATGTGTTATCTTGACATGAATTCAAGAGTGCATTTTCAAATTCAATGTATTTACGAATAACATGGAGAATACAGTGAGCAGTGAAGTATAAAATTTGCTGATTTAAGGGGTTGATCAGTGTAATAGGGGGACAAGGTATTGGGTGGAGCATCCACATTAGCATTTTAGGTTTAATTTGGAATGTGCTTTTGAAGCAAATGTTTTGATTCCCAATGACTGCACTTTATTTCCCATTGTCAAAAAGTCTTAAGAGTGCACAATCTACATTGCAGTCTGGGGGAAACTAAGCTGGATGACATACTCTGAATACAAAATACTTTTCAATCCATGAGCTCAGGCTAGTCCCAGGTAACCTCCCCCAACAATACATAATATGTATATACTGTGAATATTGGATTCCCAGCATCAACTGGTTCTCTCCAAAATTAGGTCACTTTAAAATCTGTTTTTACTGAGCTGCATCACTCACTACTGTACAGGACAACAAAATGCTGCTGAAATTCAATTTATATAACCATATAGCAATGCACTGGGAGAAGAGGGAGCCACTTCAGTGGTAAGAGTAAGCAAGATTTTGGGAACAAATTATATGCATAAAAAAAGCAGCTAAATGGTCCTTGTATCAAAAAATGGGTAATTAGTGGCCAAGAATGACTGAGCAGCCTAGGAAAACAGATGAAAGAAACCCACAACATTCTGAAACAGATGGCGTTGACTCCTCACTGGCTTTTCTACTATTCCTGTACTGTCAGCCAACAAGTTACAGCTGTCAGTCAGGTTTGACACAAAAGTGGTTGTTTACCCATCTGCAGTGCCCTGGTGGGTGTCATGTAGGTACAAATCATTTTTTCTTCTCGTAGTATGTGCTTGTGCTCATTGCTAGGACCAGAGTGGTTCGGCCCACAAGCTGAAACAGACAAGGGAAGAAAGACAAGCGAATCCAGAGGGAAGTGTGGACCTCAGAAAGTTGTATTTTAACCATCAATTGCAAAGTATTTTGTTCCATAATCAAAACCTCTTCCTGTCCTCTTAGAAAGGTCAATAACAAAGTAAAACTTCAAAAAGATCTTCAGTGACATATGCCATATTTGTCATCTTGAATATACCGTGTGGTATTTAATGCTTTTGTAACTGTGTACTCTCAGTTGATTGCTTTGAGTCAAAAAAGGAAAAGGCAAATTTAAGGCAGTGAACCTATAGAGCAATGTTTTCCAACCTGTATTCTAAGTCCGGGAAAGCCTTCTGTTTCTAGAGGCTTAAATCACTTTACAGGAATTCCTCACCTTCACTGGAATGCTTTTAGTGTACCTTGGTTTGACAATTACCGTCTCAAAGTTTGAAATGGAGACCTGTTTCTTTTCATTTGGGGTCCTTGAGTGCAACTGTTGAGTAATAAACAGCTTCAAGAATAGCTGTCAGTCCATCAGACTGAACTTGGAGCTGGAGGTGATCAGAAAACAAGATAAATTTGTGTAACTTAAAGAGAGACAGAATAATGTTTAAAGACACTTGCCCCTGAGCAAAGCAGAGTCCCTTCCTGAGCACTGTTCCAGACATTCTGGCGGGATTTTACTGGGAGCTGGGGCATCAGACAAGCAAGGTATAGAAAAAAGAATTAGTATAACTGGAAGATGCCTTTTGCAGCAAGCCAAGAATTGAGCTCTTTAGTCACCATTCAGCTTGTGCTGGCTGAGGGCACTCATTCTCTGCTTATTTCTGTACTATACTTTTCTTTCTCCTCCTTTCTGTAATTTTGAATATATGCTTCCTGGCCTTGGAATTAACATACCATTTGAGGCATGGCAGCTTTTAATAGAGGAGCACCTCAAAGTACTGCTGTAGCATATGTAATTCTCTTGGTTCGAACCACTCTGATGGGAGGCAAACAAATTTAACAGTTACCCCAGGGAGGAATTTGGCCCATTTAGTCTAGCAAGACCTTATGGTCCATCAGACACAGCCTTATAAACCCAAAATGATAAAAATCCACATTGTATTGTATTTTGTCTTCCCTTTTTAAGTCTCAGGTAGCTGTCATTTTCCAGCTGCCTATTCAGATGATTTATACTACTTGGATTGATGACTTATGCAGTGTGTTCCTTTTGTGTGAGGATTTGACCTGAAATGCTTATTGTCTGCTCACGGTTTTAAGAACCTCGGTGCCATAGATTAAGTGCTTGCAAGGGAGCACAGAGAGTCTGGCATTTAGTTTCCTCTTAGCTGAGTGCTGTGACTTGTGTTGCATTTTCTCAGCAGCTAGAACAGCCTTGACACCTATGACATGGCCACTGTCAGAGGGATTCCAAAGGGTCATGAGTGGAGAGGGTGGGACTCTAGCAGCCCCTGAACCAGAGCCATGGCAGAGGGAACTTGTGCAGTGACCTCAAGAGTAGGGACAACGTGACAGATGTGTTTCTAGATTGACAACTTTATAACTAGAAACAGATGCTTAAATGTATCTGTTGAAATGGAAGATAAAATAAATAGCCCGAGACTGTTCTCAGTCCTTATCAGGTTCTAAGCAATATTTTTAAAAACCCGGTACTGCCTTTTTTCTGAAGTGATTATGAATTCTGTGCTCATATTTTCAGATATAGGCATAATTCTAATTAATATTTTTCACAAATGTTTGTGGCATACATAATCTGGAAAAAAATTGTCATGTTATAAAATGAAAGACCGTTTGCACACATCAAAATGCAAATTTAGAAGCCCAAGTGTAAGGACTACAGTTGGAGTTTAAGTTTTAGAACTTTAATTAAAAAAAAACCTGTTTCGAAAACCCAAACTACATCAGATTACTTGCATGGAGATGTGTGATATTCAGAGAAGTACTGAGATGGCACCTGCTTTATATTGACCTATTTCAACAGCAAGTGACTGTCCAACAACCACTGCAGAGAATTCCCTGAAGCTTTTTTGCTCAGTCCTGCAATGATAAATTTCACTGATATCTTGCACTTGTGTGAAAGCTAAAGGCTGAACTATGCGAAGGTAATTTGCAACAGGAGGTGACCTGGGGTCTGACTGATGGTTTCCTTTTCTCCTCACATCTGCCTTGCAAGTCCTAATGGTCAATAAATCAGTTAACTGCTAGATATGACTTGAAACTATACCACGTCCCTACACTAAGGGCATTGGAGTCACCTGTTTTGTCATTGCTCAGAGAAATCTGCAGAGAAATAGGTACAAAATTGAAGTTGCAAGGGGGGCTGAGCTCACTGTCATGGCAGAGCAAGCTCCTGTGACTCCTGTGAGATGGTCAGCCATAGCCAGGGTCTGTCCAAAGGGCATTTGGGGATGCCTCCCCACTGCCTTGCACAGGCTGACAGCTGGAACCAATGCCTGGGATGCTCTCAGGGCCTTGGTAACAGTAGTGTTCTTACAACAGCACAGTTTGTTTGGGGAGCTGTTTTGTTCCTAATGACCCAACCTTGGATATTGCAGTAGCACAAAGGGATCAGCCACACAAAAACTCTCCCTGTGCAGTGGTGCATAAAAAAGCAAAGATTGTCTGAGCTAATGGCCTAACAACAAAGCTCACATTGCTCAGTTTTCTGCTGGAAGCTGGTGCATAAGAAAAACATCTTAACTGTGTAAAAACAGTCTTTTTGTTAAGGTCAGTAATGACTCCACACTGGTATCTGCTATGTAGTTTTACAAATTTATGGCGAGAATGTGTGGTTCCATTATGAGAAATGAATATTGATGTCTGTAGTATATAGAGACAAATTGAGCTCTAATGATTTCCTAATAAAGTAATTTGTTCATAGATCACAAGGGGATACAAGCAAGAAAATTTTAATGGTAAGGCCAAAGTAATTATTTTTCAGCATCTAATTACACCTATGCAACTGATCTGGGCTACATTTGCTGAACTAAATGATGATATAGAATGTCCCACTGAGGTTCGCATTTGTCATTAAAAGCCAGTTCCTGGCCTTTGACAAGAGGGTAGAGCAGCTCCTGAGAGGTAATTTAATATAATTAGGAGGATATTATGTTTACTATCTGCACACTGTGCTTGCTTTAGATTAGACCCGACAACTGGAGAAGTAGAAGGACATTTTCTCAAAAACTAGCCTTGTCATCTCAGATCAAACTTTGCAGTTTCTTTTTCTTTTCCCATCTCTAAATTGTAGCTAATGAGAAGGAAGAAGCTTGTCATGGGAGTCACACTAGCAGTACACACTTGATGGTGCTGCAGATACAGAGAGACTGGTGCAGGGTTTGCAGAGACACGCAGGGAAGGGCCAGCCCTACTTTGCTGGATGCTGCATGCAGGATATTGTTGTGTGCAAACAAGTGTGTTGGTATTTTTAGTGCATACTGCACCTTTCACTGGAAACCTAGAGAGTTTAAAATTTTGTGCTGTGTTTTCAGTTTACAGCATATCGACCCAAACATGTTTTTCCATAAGTTTGTTTATACAAACAAATCCAAGCTGGGCTTCATGTTTTCAACAGCTTTTTGAGACTTTCTGTTGATTGCTGTCAGCATGCTCCCAGTGAGCTCTTTTGGGAAAACTCCTTTTGTCATGAAGGAGTTCCTACACCTTCCAAAGAGATGGGGAAGTGGTGTCTATAACAGAGTAAGTGCAGTTTGAGCAATACTGAGTTTATCCACTTTTCGCTCTCTGTAGCACTAGACTGACAAATTCACACTCTTCTTTTCAGCAATGCCTTGAGGGTTAGGGCAGTGAAGAAGCCAGAAGATCTGAAGCAGAGTGGGATGGAACAGAACTTGGAAGAGGAAATTTTCAAGGCAATATGAACATCAGAAGAAAGAAAATTCAAGATCGCTTAATGACATCTAGCAAAGAGGTTTTCAGTAAAAATTCATGTAGCTTCTCACAACATCTTGAACACAAGAAAATTTCTGAAAGCCAAGGCATGAAGGCTCCCACAGGACAAGTAAGAATACTAAGAGACAAAAAACCATGAGGTTTGGTGGAAGTTTATTTAAATGGAAAGACTTCTTATTTCAGCAAACCATTCACTTGCTGTATTTCTTCCCTCCAGTTTTAGGGAAATAAAAAGCCACATGGGTCCCTGGTTCTTTTCTCTAAGCCAACCTCCAACTGCACAAGAAACAGACCTGGACTGCTGCCATGAAAAAGAGTACTCAGGCTGGTACTTTAGGGATAAGGTCCTGATGGTGAAGGACTTAAATTTTCCCTCCACAACTTCTCTTCTTCTGCTGAACACCATTGCACTTGCTGGCCAGGAGAAGAAAGGGTTGTTTTTCTTTCAACCAGGTCCTGCAGTGAGCAGTGTGTTGGCACCTGAGATTTTTTCCTTCCACAGACTTTGCTGGCAGTTGATCCCCCATCAAGCCTGGATGCAGGCACAGAGCAAATCTTCCTCCCTGCACAAACAGTGCTCCCTCCCAGTGCCTCATACCCATCTCTGTGCTTTCTCCTCTTCTCACAGCCACCAGTTCATCTCTTCATTCCATGTGGCACAATATATCCCCAGCTATCTCCCCAGATAGCTCCTGTGCTGCTCTTTCTGTGTGATGAAATTCAGCTCCAGTTTCGAGTCAGTCCTGTGTTCTGCAATTATCTCTGCAAAGATTGTCTGAAAATGTGTGCTGAGCACCCATTAGAAATTTAATTTATAATTTACTTAGATTTTTAAACTACTTCTTTCTGTTGCTCCGTTCAGCATAATAACTATGCTCTATCTACAGCAAAGGACAACATGAGCTAGATATTAAAAGGAAAGGGTTTTTTTACTCTCTGTATAACTGGTGCTGCAGTGCTGTGTAGGGCAATGTCACTCTGTGACACATTTTATCCCTGTAATGCTATTAAGAACAGTATCAAAACACCTTATTTGCTTTGCCAGTAGCAGTCACATAAATTAAAGATGCCCAGAAGCAGCTTACATTATTTCTAGCAGCTTTGAAAAATGATCTAATTTTGATTGCAAGTAGTGTAACAATCTCCTCTGTGATATAACTCTTTATTTGATTTTTTTTCCTTCATTCTCCAGCCTCAGATTTTACCAACTACAAAAACTAACAACTAGTTTCTATTACCACCTAGATTCTCTTCAGAAAGTCAGAGCATTGAAAACTAATAGAATTTCTGCTTTGTTTTCCTGTATTTTCAATGAAATTCTAGATCTGTAAATTTAAATGAGATTATGGAATTAACTTCCCTTAATGTTAATCTCTCTCCATCCAGGGGAATGTTTTTTCTGTTTTCAATGACAAAAATCCCACTTCTAGTTTGAAAACTGTTACTAGATGTACTAGTTCTGTAATGAGTTTGCTATGAGCTTTCAAGCAAGGTGAGCACCTTAGCAAGTGACCTAAATGAAAGAATTCTTTTTTCCCATATGTTACACATGTTACACCTCATGGTCAGGTTTTTTTTTTAATTATTTTTCCATAAGTAGCAGGAAGAAACTTGCCTGTGTCTCCAAATCCTCTGGTTTGCCAGGTGTAAATCTATGACATCTCACTGATATGAAATTTGTATAAATATAGGAGTCAGCTGTAAATTATAATAAACAAACAAACCAAGAATGTACAGAGTAATATATTTCAGCCTTCATTGAAATGTTGTGTCAGAGCCTGGAATATATCTCTTTGTGGGAAGATCTGCATGATTTAGTGGTACATCTGTTATCAGATGTCTTAAAATTCTGATTTATTTGCTACATAAATTAAGAATTTCCTATTTTAACTTTGAAACTGCTTTCACATCCTATTTTTTATCTCTGCACCATAAACTCCCAATGCAAGTGTTGTTCAGTCTTTCATCTAGGACATATCTAAGCAATTGCTCCTGCCTTGCCCTGCTCTCAGCACGGATGATATTCGGGATGGCTCTTTTCCTTCATCAGATGAATTTAGTACTGGACTGGAAGATGACTGTTCTATGTGATGGCAACTTCCAAAGGGTAGGAATTCATCTGTATTTCATGCCAGTCATTAGAACTAGGTAGCATGTGCCATGGGTAACATAAATACAAGGCTGCCATCAAAACACAAGCCCGTAGCCAGTCAATTAGTTCAACAGACAAAAGCTCTGGGCCAAATTTCCTCTTACTCCCCACCTTTCCCCTCATTCTTCCCCTCATTTCACAGGGGCAGTGCTGGGCCAGTGGCCACTGCTTTTTCACCACAGCTGCAGACTGGCAGGGCTGACACTCATCATGTGCAAAAATCCACTGCTTTCCTTCTCTTGAGCCCTTTTCCCTGGCACTGGCACACCTCAGGAGCAAGCACACATTGGAGGCTCCCAGATGTATCTTTAAAGTACACAAACCCAAAGGCTCAGGCACAGTGCTCAAAGAACAAACAGTGTAAATCGATGTGCCATGATTTATAGCAGCTAGGGAATTTGGCTCAGGAAGGCGAGCAGTCTCATGGCATTGTAGAGGTGAAAACACAGACAGTGAAGCCCACCATGTTTATTATGTACAATTCTGGGATACAAGCACTGCTCTCCTCAGAGGGAAACGTCCTGCTCGTGCAGGTGCAAGTGCTGTCTGGAATTCATCAATATCTGAGTGCTTGCAGCCCCCTGCTATGGTGCTGTAAATCAAAGGGATGCACACTAATGTAGAAGAACATTGCGTGTGTCAATTCATTAGTCAATGGAGTGGGAAAGATTGGCGTATCAGTCATGAAGATATATGAAGTCTGCCTCTTAATGATGTTAGCTCGTAGGCAGTTTGTGATGGAACCTTTGTGGCCTGATGACTGTGTTTAATACGTGCAATCCATACCCCAATAAATCTGTGGCTGGCAAGAGAGTGCAGACACTTTGTTCGGTTTATGGAACAAAACACACCAAGTGTTGTGGGCAGCATTAACATTTAACAGTGTTAATCCAGAATACAGAGAAGCTCGTTATTGGCTCCAAATTAAAAAATAATAATTGCATAATGAAAGCAGTTGGTGTGGGCTGCAATACTTTTCAGGGCAGGAGAGAGACCCATCAGATGCAGTTGCTGTGGCAGGCACGTCGCTGTCCATAGGAACTAGATGTTCTGTGGCGTGTGTGCAGCATTAATCAGTCTAGAATTTGTCACTGCTCAAGGTGCAGCAGCTCCAAGTGCAGGCAGGAACTGACTTGCATCAAAAATGTCGCACTGACACATTGCTGAACAGAAGAACAAACCAACAAGCAAACAGAGAAGAAAGTACTACCTAATATGGATTTTAAAAGCTGCTCCTTCTTGAAATCTATACTGGTAAGATAATCCTCATCAAAAGGAAAAAATCTCACAGAAAATCTACTTATTTATAAATAATTATTCTTCAAACTTTTAAAGACTCAGAGCCCCAGCTGAAGTGAATGGACTCTTCCAAAGTAAATTAAGTAGCATAAATATATACCAACCAAAGACCTGGCCCTACTTAGTGCTCCAGTTTCTTTCTGCTATGATTTGCCATTGTAACAATATGTGAAGTCGTCATCTACCTCTGCTTTGTTCTGCTCCCACGTGAAAAATGGGGAGTTTCTTCCAGTTCTTGGATGGAAGGCATTAGTTTTCAGGCACAGCTCTCTGACAAAGCAGCAGGAGCAGGTAGCAGCAGTGCTCCCACCCACACAATCTCCCCTCAGTAACTGGAGTGCAAAAGTAATTGCACCACAGCTAGGACAAGAGTAGCATGTATGGGAGTAAGACTGGATGCAGGGATGAATTGCAAGTGTTATTTTAATCACTGTATCATAAACAGTGAGCCCTGGTTATGCTTTTCAAGCAAACAGCAGTGAGGTAACCAGAATAGCTGTACCTCGGAATGAATGGTTTACTGAGATCAATAGATGAGACCATGCACTTTAGAGAAGAGGTTGTAAATTGCTTCAAGTCCTGGCATTAAAAGTTCAAATTTAGTTCAAATTTAGAAAAAAGTTTCACATTCTTATAGATGTGAGCTTTTTTTTTTTTTNTAAAGTAATCAGGCCAGCAGAAAGACTAATTCAGTGCACCACCAAGCACTGGCTTAATCCTGCCCTAGCACACATGTTGATTCTGAAAGATTTTTATGATTGAACTGCAGAAAATGTTGAAATATTTCTGTGAATATGAGGTAAGCCATCACTTTGTAGCATATGAAAACTCCAGATAAAGGTATGGGGACTTAGCTGACAGCACTGAAACAAGCTTATCAGCTTCTTCTTAGCAGTGATTTTAAATACTGCCATTTGAGTGTCAGGGAACATAGAGCTGTATTTTAAAATCTGGATAAGAAATTCAGTAGGCAAACATGCTTACAGAAGAGGGCTTTTAAAGTTTTTCATGTGTCCTGTATGGCTTCCAAATATTGTATTTTTTCATATGCATGTTTATATATCCGTGACAAAGAAACATTTAACCCAAAATTTCTAAAATGTTTAAAAGTATGTATGAAAATATAAATCCCATCTGGAAAAAAATACCTGCTATTTATCAATATTTTTGCCTGCTAGTTGCTAGTTTATAATGCTTATCATACATTTCCAGTCTAAACTGCAGGACAGATAATATATATCCAGCATTTGTCACATTTCACCTTACAAGTATCTACCTTTATTCAGGTGACATTATTCCTTTAAACCATGGATCAGTGTGAGGAATTAAACTTACAGCTAATTTTATGTCTGCTTTACATCAAAGCAGTCTTGATCATCCACTCAGAGGGAAGTGCTGTCAGAAAAAAGGGTGGCCATGACTGATTTTGGGTGTATCCTTCAGGGTAAGATGGTTAGAAGACAACTGAACACTAGCTGGAGGTCTTAATTCAGCCAGCATTGATTTGGAGCTGAAGAGGTAGGTTTTCACCCTGGCAAAACACTGAGGTGTATCGCTCTCTTAACCACCATTTTGTGAAGAGAGAGGAAGCTTAAACAAAATAAATTCTTTTTCTTTCTCTGCAACAGAGAACACATTTGGTTTCTGTGAAGAAACAAAGACACTCACTTGTTTAAATATATTTATAGTTTTCTTGATCTTTATGTTACCAGTATTGTTTGAAGCAGAAAAAAAGTTTTAGGCACTTCTCTGCAAAATCCATGCTGTTTTTACCATAAATACAGAGCTATTTTGAGTCAGAGTGAAAGATGATCTAGCCCAGCATCCTGCTTTGACAGATGCCAATATTGAATATCCAGGAAAAAGTTTTAGAGCACACAGGGACTCTTATTATGCCAATATCTAGTGGTCTACAACTCAGTGACTTCACCTTCTGTTTTCTCTTTGTTTTTAACATGTGTTGGAAGGACAGTTTTTTCTCTTTGTCTGACTGTTCTTTGGGTTTTGGGGGGACTTTATCTATTGATAGGCATGGCAGTTCTGTGTTTGGCATCCAGACCCCACCATGGCATGAAGCTCCATAGTTTAACTCATTTTGTTTCTCCTGAACCTCATGTAGGGTTGTTTCATTTGATGAAAGCCTCCATTATACTTTCACACTCACCCCTTCCTGGGCACCCCAAAGAGACATAATTTTGGCAGGGATGGTGAATGAACTCACAAAAATGACAAAAAAAGATGCAGAAGTTTTGAGTACTGAATCAAGGGGTCCCATAGAGTAGGGTATTTCCACAAAATAAGGTTTGAGGTTGAAGACCAAGGAGCCCATAGAGAATAAAGGAGAGTCAAAACAAGAATTCGAAGTCTGCACCAAACACTCAAGTGTAAAGAATGCTGGAGAGGGAGGAATTTGACAAATGGTGACAGCACTTTGGAAGACATCCAAAGGAAATGCAAGTACAGGATTAATATATACTTATATAAGACATACTCCCAGGTCAGGTTTTGGGCAAAACTCTTTTTGCTGCAGGTGCACAGCTAGTGATCAGAAAGTTAATGCAGCAAAGCACCTCTTATTAGCTTTGGCTCTCTTATTCTAACTGGCTGTCATTCAGAGAATAGGAAGCTCAACACTGCGTGGAGAATTGTCCTCTCCACCTGTCAGTGATTAATTTCACACATTCAGCCATCAGGGACTCTGTAGGAGATTCTGGTTATATTTCTTTCTTGCCTCAAAGCAGAATTTACTGTCTGTACTTTGCATTCAGTTCTAAATGAATTTTCATAGTTTGAGGGTGAAAAAGTCTCATAATTTTATGATTGCCTTGGAATGAAAAATATTTGCATTTGTTGCATTCGAACCAAACAATTTATGGACTTAATTTTTCAAACATATTATTAATCATATTAACACAAATGATTTTCAAGCATGGTAAGGAGTCATTTTTTTTCCCAAAATGAGAAATAATGAATAGATTTCCCTTCTTTCCCCAGTGCTCCAAATGTGGATTCCTTGTTATTTTGACTGGTCAAGCAAACCCAGGCCTAAGGCTGAAATTGATGATGTTCCTCTTTCTGCTTACAGTGCAGGATGCCCACAACACTTCCTCTAACAAATCTCAGAGAGATGAGGCACTGAGGGGAAAAGCTTCTGACGCTGATGCAGCTCCTAACATCAGGAAACCCCAGCTCTGAGAAACCATAAGGCCTCCAAACCACTTTTTGTTGCAGGCAAGCAAGTCTTTCAGCTACTCCAACCCCTTCTCCAAAGTTTACATTGTTAAACAGAAGCTTTAGTTTGTTTTCTGAGAGATTGTGGCTATGAGCGGTTTTGTAAAAGATTAAGTTAATGGGGAATAACACAAAGGGGTAACACAGCAAAAAATGGCCGAGGTCCAGATGAAAAGGACAATGTTATTGGTGAGAAAGCAGCTGAAGGGGCAGGGCAGGATATAACTCATGCTAACTGAGAGCTTGAGCAGGGGGAGGAGAGAATAGGAATTTGGATGGGGAAAATGGTGAGAAAACTGTCATCCAAACAGTGTTTGTGGAAGAAGAAATGGGGGTGATAAAGTAAGAGTGACCTGGTATATTGGAAGAGTGGTGAGAACTTGAACAAATGAGGTGGGGTGTGAGGGTGGAGGACAAAGGCTGGAGGAGGGTGTGTGTCCTGGTTTTGGCCAAAGACAAGGTTAATTTTTCACAGTAGCTGTGAGGCAGGGGAGCCTGAAGCAGTGTGGGGATACCCAAGGCACTGTGCAATCCAGTACCATCCTGTGTCATGGCTGGAGGTGCAGGGAAAAGGGATTCTGTCTTGCTTCCTAGAAGCTGTGTGTGGGAGGAGAATATTCCTTTCCTGAGGAGCAAGTGGTGATTGAAGTGGCAGGGTGATGCTGGTCCCAACCAGAGGGTCTGTCCACCATTGGTTTTCATTTTCCTGGGCTTGGAGAAAAAACATGGACAGAGATGGGCTATTATTTTGGTCATTGTCCTGACCAGTGAGCAGCTCTTGCCTGTAAATCACCCTCTCTTCGTATATTTTTGTTTTTAATATTGTTGTTGTTACCATTTGTTTTCTTATCTCATTGCTCCTTTTCAGTAAACTGGTCTTACCTCAACTGGGGATCTCTGTCTTTTGTCTCTCTCACTGGAGAGGGTCGTGGATTTCATTGTTTCATTTCATTCCCACTAAAATTAGGGAATACCATTCCTAAACCATGACAGTGTAAAAGGGAGGAAAAGTCTGTCTTGGAAGGAATAGAAGTAAAGAAATATAAGCTAACAGGAACATGTGGTTGAAGATGTGGAAACTCAGTTAAATTAATCAGGAGGGAGACAATGCTCAAAGCTTTGGCAACAAAACAGCCAGAGGTGATAAACATTTAAGGAACAGTGCCCAAAGAAGAAGCTCAAGACAATATCTGCTGCATACTTTGCTCTAGATATCAGGGTAATTGATATCTTAAACAACTATTTGTAATGTATGGAAGAAGCAGTGTTTCATCATGAAGGACTTCCATCTGAGTGTCTTGTGTTGCTGCCAATAATAAAATGTCCTTGGAATTTTTAAATGTTAGAGATGACAAAATCATAAATCAAAAAGTGCCATGTCCAGCTCAGGGGATGTCCATATTAAGTTTCATCTTGAAACATTAAGAGGAATAGATTGTTGGACCGAGTTGAATGTTAACTTCAGAATAAAGTTATCTGTAACTTGTTGACATTTGTTATGGACAAAAGCTTCAAAAAAAAAAAAAGATGAAAGTTAAATCAAAACTCACAAAATATTCAGAAAAAACACCCATGATTATCAGCTGGGAACATTTGAGTTTATTCTACCACTTGTAGAAAACACATGGACATGTAAACATGGAAGTCAAATATGTTGTCTAGGGGGAAGATGAGAAAATAAAACAATATAACACTCTTAATTTTCTATTTATGTATAATTATGGACACATCAGAAAAGGAGTAATATGGGAAACTGGTCAAGTAAATTGGCAACATTTTGGCACTGGAACAAAGAAGAAATTCTTTATGTAATTAT
This sequence comes from Erpornis zantholeuca, assembly GCA_013400515.1. Taxonomy (NCBI): domain Eukaryota; kingdom Metazoa; phylum Chordata; class Aves; order Passeriformes; family Timaliidae; genus Erpornis; species Erpornis zantholeuca. The sequence continues at coordinate 250,355 of VZTN01024189.1, forward strand.
TCATAATCTTTGTGAAAATTGCATGATCTCTTTACTAGAAGAAATTGGTAACATTTGAACAGTGTGAAAAAAGACTAAAAACAATTCTATATTTTACTCATTTGGGAAAATATTCTAATGAATTGTCCATGCAAGAAACTCGATTTGACACATGAGACTGGTAAATAAATAATTGTCTGGCTGGACAGCAGTTTTGATTAGCTGATGTTTTGTCAGTGGGACCACCACTAGTTCCAGTAGCCACTTCCATTGATCACAGAGTTTGGAATTCTCTACGAACAAGTGAAAAAATCATGCACAGGTCAAAGGAGAGCCTAGATTTGTGACAACACATTAACAAATGCTTTCAAAACTATTCAGGTGAAAAGGAAATTAAGTTAAGAGCTTTCAGGATTTCTGCAATCCAAGGGAAAAAATATGTGGAAAGTTATTAAAAGCCCCATTCTGAAAGATGTTTGCTCTGTCCCCAGGAACAGAGCAAGTTTATCTTTCTCATAGTGGAAGGTCTGCAGTAAAACTGCAGAAAAAGTGATATGGATAGAGTGAATGGGGGAAGTCTTGTTATTTGACACAGCACAGCCCAGGGTATTTTGGGCACAGCCCAAAACTGTATTTGTGTCCGATCAGTTGTGCTTTCCACTATTAAAGAACAGGAGAAGGTTCTGAGGGCTATTAAAGCCCTGGAAAACATGGCTGATTTATTCCAAGGAAAGACCGATGCAGGAAGTGTTCCACTTGAAGGACAGAAGGCTCTTTGCTCTCCAGCAGTAAGAAAAACAAGGTCAAATGTATGAAAGCTGGAAGTAAATGCTTCTCCAAGTTGCAGTCAAGCAATTTACTAGTGTTTGTTTGTGGATTCTGTATCAATAGAAAGAATAAAAAACTAAACTTGGAGCTTTTTCTAAAAGATCTGCTCTGAAATTGAAGTGTATTTCATGTTTCTTTGATGTAACAGAGGTCACTTTAGGTACTTATGGTGGTCCATTTATCCTTGCAATTGGTGAAAACAATTTCTTGGAAATGGGGATGCTGTGACCGAAGAAGCAGAAGAGGAAGGCATGACCCCCTCCTTTTCAGGGAATGAATTTTACTTAGCCAAGGGGATTGGTTGGAAGAACAGAAAAGAGTGGGTTTTGCAGACTAAGGAAGAAGAAACATGATTTGAAGAAGGCAGACAAGGGTGGGAGGTAAGCACAGAGAGAAGTAACACAAACTTCTGGGGCTTGCATGTTTGGTACAAGTGTGAAGTGTTTAAATGAATACAGAAAAGGAAATCTCGATAAATACAATTCTGGTTATTGAACCCTGAAAACCAAGTAGTAGATGTGACGTTCTGACAGCTCTGGACAGGATGCCAAACTGGCTGTGGGCTGAAAGCTAAGGGAAAGGTTTGACAGTTTCCATTTTGGAAGGCCAGGGTAGTATTTAAATTGATGGGAGTAGAGTAGACTGACTGCCTGACAGTAGCAGGAGAAGGAGACACTGTCTTGAGAGTTCAAGCAGAGCCAGCAGAGCTGAACACTGGTGTGGAGCCCTGGGAACAAGTCTAGAGTAGGGAGGCACCAGAGAAGAGGAATTTTGGACGCAATGTTACACTCTCTGCACCAGATCAGAGGTTCTAAGATGCCAGAGATGAAGGCAAGGAGAAAGATGGATTTACAGCTTGAAAAGGTTGTTGGTTTTGGGGCAAGTAATGCGAAACCTTGTCTGAAGATGAGTGGAAACTGCTAGATCACAGAGAGAAGTCAAGAACAAGTGAAAGTGAGGAAATACAACAAAGAGCAGGGAATCTCAGCTCTCTGGGGGAACAAGGGTTGTGTACATATTTCTCCTAGGTGGAAATTAATGACTGTGTTGGGTTAGAGTTTGAAACTATTACAACAAGTGACTAAGAAACAACCAAGCTAAGAGTTTGAGAGAAATTTGTGTTTCAGGCAGGCAAGCTGCTAGCACATTTTACAAATGACATCTGCTCTGAGCAGGAATGTTCCAGGGAGGGTTACATTTCAGCTCAATCAATTTTTTTATACATAATTTATTTCTATAAAGGGGACACACTGATCTGATTTAATTAGGCTAATTAGAGGTCTGTGTCAAATACAGGAGTGAAGTGTATGGAGGTGGGTTGAAGGCGTAGGAGTGGAAAGATAGGGGGAAAAGTCCTTGTTGGGAGAATTAGTTTTCACTCAGAAGAAATTGACAGGAATCCGGACAGTATAAAATCTGAAAATTTGGATGCTACAGAAATCTTACATGACTGAGTGCTCTGGTGCTCAGTATTGAAGCCTAAGGTAGACTGAACAATGAAAAAGTAATGTTTTTTTGCTGAACTGCAATAACTGCAGGTGTACATGGAAAAGAATGGATTCTCAGACAGGTGAATTTGAATATAGGAAGTATAAGAATGAAGACCAAGAGACTGAAAGCCATATGAGATGTTAAAGCAGAAATTACTGGTTTATCTGTTGAGTCTAAAGGGTCAGACCGGTGCTACGAACAAGACTGACGGAAGGAGAGCTGGCAGGAAGGCAACAAAGGGTTTCTTATTCCCTGTGGCCTCATGCAGGAATGCTGTCCTTCGTTTCAGAAGGAGCAGGAGACAGTGGGACAAGCTGAGTGTCTCAAGTACATGACAGAAGTGATTTAAGTCAAGTTTCTACCACGACTGAAAATAACAATTGAACTAAATCCAAGATACTGACCTCTGCAAAGGTATTTACTGCATCCTGATGAAGACTGATAATGTAGCCATAAATATAGCAAGTAGCTGGAAATTCACAGTTGTGAAATACCAAGAGCCCTTGAGGCTTTTCTTCCCTTCACAGTGGGTAATGTATTTCAGTGAAATGTGAGAACAAAAAGATGATATCCCAGAAAGATTTATCTTCTTGCTCTGCATTGCATATTGAGCCTGGATTCACTTCAGCCAACATTTTTGTGATCTAGTGTTGCTTTACCAAGGAGCTTCAAATAGAAAGGAGCTGTACCAAGGAGACTCAAATAGAAAATTATGCAATCAATATATCTGACTTTAAAAAGCAATAAAATAGTTAACTTGCTTGTAACAAATGTTAATTTGTGGCTGTCCTGGAGCATAAGGGGACAGAAAAATCTTTACCATTTGCATTACATAATTTCCAAAATAAAGCAGTGGAGGCTGATAGCCGGCATGAACACTTTAGTGTTGTGAGAAAGCAACATTTTGTCACATTTAATATACAGGGAAGCTCAGTTACCTCAAAGTCCTGAGAGTCACTGAAAATGGAAGAGGGGTTTGAAGCACAAGGCATTTAATGCAAGGAATATAGTTTGTGCTGCAGTTATTGAAGCTGGGGATACAGGATAACCAGGGAAAGGTGCCAGCCCCTTCCTTTTGTTTTTTTGAAGAATAAACAGTTAAAGAAGTGTGCCCCAGATTCTATTGCACCACAACCTCTTTTTCACTTTCTTCTCAAGAGCATTTAAGCACTGGGACTTTCCTTGAGAAAACAGCCATGTGAAACAGATTCTTTGCCTTACCAAAAAAAAAAAAATCTTAGCAAAAGTAAATTTGAATTATATACTTGCTCTGAAAGGTGTTAATGGCCATAGTCAAGTGGGACTTTGATCTGCAGATTATCAACAGATTTGAAGCAGATGGGTGTGTTAATCACACAGGCTGGTGAACCTCACAGATGGGTCTGCTAATAACCCAGGCTGTAAGGGAGGATGAAAAAAGTTTTGCAGTTTGATAACTGAAAATAAAAGGCTGTGTCTAATAGTTTGCGTAGCTAAATCATCTAAGCTGTTTATAAATGCCGAGGCTACAAGACTCACTGTGCAGAAGGTGATGGGAAGGACAAAAGGAGCTGCAGCATATTCCGGAGAGCCCGCACAGCCCTAAGGCGTGTGAGGACAGAGGCACTGCAGGAGTGGGGGCACACGGGAGGGCAGGGGCACAGCGGGGAGGACCAGGTGGCACCCACCTTCGGTGGCACCCACCTTTGGTAGCCCGCCAGAGCTGCAGCGCTCTGCAGGCGCTGCCGAGTGAGCGATTGCCACACACACACACTACGGATTGCTCTCTCAATTTCCCCGAGCGTTCTGAATTGCTGGTATCGCTACCGAATACAGAGCCGGAGCTGTTCACTGCCAAAAGGGCAAGTATTTGTTCACCCCTTAGGTGTGGAGATTAGTTAGTTCGTGAATTACACGTTTGGAGTAGGCTTCTCTCCTGCTGAAGAAATCAATGAATAAAATTGATTAATGAAATTTCTTAAAAGAGTAGCATCATCCTCGGTCCACAGAGAGACAGAGATAAAATGATGGCTTTGTTCAAATTAATTTTAGCGTTCCTAGTGATTTCAGTGCCATCAGGATTTCATGGATAATGTTGAAATACATCAAACAAAAGAACAGTCAGTTGTTTTTCATAATCTTTTATGTTAATTTTCTGAGTAAGTAGATAAAGTTTACATGCAAAATTAACTGTGAAATATGCACCACTGGTCAATCAGCACTTCAGCTGAGATTTAAAAGTTGAAATATTTGGGAAAAATTAATTATGTATCTACTGGAGTTAATACAATTATAGTGCTAATAGCTTTTTTATGATTTTGATACTAGTGAAACTGAACATTTGAAAGTTGTTGTAACAAATTTAGGGCAATGTGGAGAGATGGATTAGGAAGGATACTCATGCTTTGAAACTTCTTCACCATTAGGGTTTTAATAAAAATTTTCTTGTGTAAGACAAAAGGACATCAGTGTTGCTGTGTGTGGCACAGTGCCACGAGGACCAGGTAAGCTCTTCAAGACAAGTAAACAAGTGGTTTTCTGAAGTATGTGTACATGAACATTATCATGCTTGGAAGCTGAATTAGATTTTCAAATGTATGACTTTTTACCTATATCAGCATTTGACAGTCAGAAAAAGCCATTAGTGAGAATCTCCACATTAGGAAGGGGGAAAAAATGATTGGAAAAATTTTGAGTATTAGTGTATTCCCTTTGATCAGAAAGACAGGATAGTTCTGGAAAAAATCCAAAGCCTAATTTGCTTTCTAACTGCAACACATTTAAATAAAAATTGATTGAATGTGTAAAAAAAAATTCTATACTAATCCACTATATAAATTTGTAATGTGTTTTAAATATGCATTTTTACTTGGTTGATTTCCACATAAATCATTCTTTTTATATGGAATCTTTATTCACAATGAAAGGACAAAGGAAGAGTGAACAATTCAGAAATAAAGGTTTATTACAGATTTCATCCTTCAGTGGCTTTATCTTGAACAGCATCATTTGTTTTCTACTCATTTTCATTTCATGCCTAGCCAGAATAAGACATCTTGGGCTCTGCCTTTTTGCTTTTACTGCAGCACAGAAAGACATCCACATGAGTAACAAGTGTTTACATTGGTGCCAGAGGTGGTGGGTCTTTAAAGCACAGTATGAATCCAATTCCTCACTCAGCATTTGAAGTGTGGGAAAGGAAGTGGAGATGAAGGAAACAGGGTGCTTGGGTCTATTTTCATTTTTGGAAAGGAACAGTTCCTGAGTTTTTAATGGTTGCAATTCAGTTCCATGTGGCTGATTCTTAATGAGAGTCTATATTTGCTCCTTAAGATAAGAGAATGGATGTAATATAAAATTATTTATTTCCTTCCCTGCATCAGATGCTCCAAATTACCCTGAATGATCAAGACAACCCCACTGATTGACTTGTGTCAGAATGGAGACAAGCTTCCAGGCTTCCTTTCTGGGTAGATTTAACTTGCTGAGATGGATGCAGGATGCGTCTCGAATCAAAGCTGGGTGTGATCAGCTCTGTATAGACACACAGAGCACCTTAGTTCTACCTTTAGCATTTATAATTTCTTTTCAGACTTTCTAAGGTCATTAAACAAGTTCATTCTTAGCACAGTGTATGATACCTAACTCACAGTTGGTCAGATGACTGAGCTCTAATATTTCCATACCCATTTTTGGGCTTTGAAAAACTGGGGATAATTTCCCACCTCTCTGGTCACCAAAAAAAAAAAAAAAAAAAAAAAAGAGGGGGTGAGGAAAGGGAAAAAAACCCCACAAACAGGTAGGGAAAGTGTTCTACCAGTTCTTAGATAGACTCTCATACGTGCCAGATCACTTTCATCTCTCCTTGACTTTTGGACTGAGGCACAGCTGCTGTCCTGCCTGTTGCCAGCCTGCACTTCACTCTGCACATTTTCCAGTGTCTGGCAGTAGGTCCTGAGAAGAGCATGTCTCAGTTCTTTCCAAAGGCTATCATATCAGCTGAAAGGTACCTTCTAGTTTGCCACTGGGCACTGGTTTTGTTTACTTTGCCTGTGCCAGGGTTCCAGGCTGCTGTTACCAGTCACAGACTTACTGGAGAGAGAGAAAAAGCCTGCGCAGAATTTGAACTTGGATCATGAGACAGGAGTGTGTTGCATAAGCCTTGTTACAAAGAAGTTGTTAAAATGTGCCCAAAGGATAGAAAAATAACCAAGATGATTTATTCAGATCTTATTTCATGATCAAGGTAATTTTTTTTTTCTTTTTTAAAAAAACCTCTGGCAATATTTGAATTTGATTACACTGGAACTAAAATGCTATCCTTGTTTATGGCTCTTCCAAAGCAAATCTGCTTTTTAGCTAGTCACAGTATGGATAGACAGGATGACCTGGCTGTTGTGCTGGACAGCCATTCTCCTTCAGAGAAGGGAGAGGACCCTGTGGATTAGTTTTTTCCTTAATGGTAGGATAACTGGGTAATTAACTCTTTTCTGTCCAGGTAACTTGTACTTTTTTCCTGTACTTTAGTGATTGTCTGAGACCAATGGGAATACACAAATGCAGCAAAACCTGTCTCTGTGAAAACACTTGTACTTGCTGCTTCCCAAGCAAACACATAGTTTGGGCAGTGAGGGCATGGAGAACAACCCCATATCTGACCAGAGGAGGATTTGTGGAGCCTCTGCCAGTGAGGTGCAGGCACTGAAAAAGCTTCTGCATTTGGGTGAAGGGCTGAGCAAGCACTGTGCAGGCAATTCCAACAAACTATGTTAAGAGTATGCCAGTGACATCTAGTGTTTAATATAAAATTCCTATAAAACCCAGTGGATTTGCTGTGTAAAACTGCTGCAGCTGGAGCAGTGGGTGCTGTCAGGGTGCCTGATACAAGGGACAAGGCAGCAAGGTCACGGCACCCTTGGCAGGGGACAAGGAGCCCTGGGCTATCATCCTGCAGCCAGGTGATCTCACAGCAAGCAGTGTTTTTGAGAGTTAATCACCCTCAACAGCAAATGAGTAACATTGCAGGGGTGTTCACAGGGGGATGGAAACAGTGTGGTCTGACCTTTGCATCCTCCACATTTTTTTGTGCAACATATGCCTTCTTATCTAATAAAATGGCAGAATATTCTGACTTGGTGCTCTTTTATAAATGTTGGAATGAAGTCTGACCATTGATAAGCTGTCTGCGTACATACACATAAAAAAATTGTTGTGGGTGCAGTATGGGAGGTAGTACACTACAGTTTAATTTTAACAAGAAAAGACAATACCTCAGAACTCAGAGCAGGATTGTAATTAATTCTGAAATAAAATTTCAGCACAGTAGGGAGCTCAAAACTGGTGACACACCACCCAGATTCAAGGCAAAAGAGAAGAATATTCCACGGACAATTGATATCACATAGCAACAACAGATATAACAGATATAAGTTGATGAATTCAAAGTTCCTGCAATTAATACTGACAGTCAAGCAGCTCTTGCAGCTTTTTTTAATGTTTGGTTTGTTAAAATTCCTGGTTCTAAATATAAGGATAAAATGGACTGTGAGATGATAAACTGTATAAAAATAGATGTATGCTTAATGTTGTGAAACACAGTTAAAGAAGCTAGCATATGAATGACTAATCATCATTGCAAGTATCTCAAGACATCATTAATGCAAAAATACTATAACATTGCTAGTAGAAATAGAATATCAGCTTGAACTATATACAGATTTATGACATTTTTATCCCTTTTGATATTTACTGAATCATAGAATAGTTTGTGTTGAAAGGGACCTTTAAAGGTCATCTAGTCCAGCATCCCCCACAAGGAGCAGGGACACCTTATATCTCAACAAGCCCTAATAAAAAGACTATCCCCACCTTTCTTATATGCTCCCTTTAAATATTCAAAGGCCACAATAACATCTCCCTGCAGGTTTCTCTCCTCCAGACTTAACCCCAGATCCCTCTACCTTTCCTCACAGGTCCATCCCTCCGGTCATCTTTGTGACCCTCTTCTGGATCTGCTCCAGAATCCATGTCTTTCCTGTACTGGGGACCCTGAACTGAAGAAGCACTCCAGGTGGGGTCTCACCAGAGCAGAGCAGAGCAGAGCAGAGCAGAGCAGAGCAGAGGGGCAGAATCACATCCCTCAGTCTGCTGGCTGCTGTGCTTTAGATGCAGCCCAGGACATGGCTGGTTTTCTCGACAGCAAGTGCATGTTAGTGGCTCATATCCAAAAAAACAGTTACTGTAAAAGTAAAGAAATGGCCAAACTCACAGGCTGATTCACTATGAAGAATCCAGACCAAAGTTTAAGATTGTTTTAGCTCCTGCAGACTTGCACACATGCATATATTATTAGATTACTTCAAGGCTTCAAAGAAGCAAAGTATATCTGAATCAGAGGCAAGCTGTAGGTCTGGTGTCTTATGTTAGATGAAGCTAATATGTTTAGTGCTTTGGAAGACATGCAAAGTCACTAGAGTCTTCTCTAATTACCTTTTGAAATAAATTCAGCATCTGTGCTGTTTGATAAAAAGAGTGACACAGATGTCTGAACCTTCTGAAGGCAGGGAGCATCAGTGGAGGTCATTTGGAGAAGATTGTGGGACACAAGAGGAAAGGACAAAGATGATCCTAAGAATTATACTGGGACCAGAGGAGAACTTTGTTGCAGGGGCATAATTTTCACTGTTCTGTTCCTGAAGTATGTTAATGCTGCTGTGTAAGTGTGATATTTTAATTTAGACTGCTGCTGAGAGAGTTAAACAAGAATTCACATCTATGGAGACAGCATCAAGCCAACATTGTCTGTTCAAAATGGGTGAAGGCACTTGGTGTGACAGTTACACATTAAACTTCAGTCATAGCATAAGCAAAACCAAAATACTTCTATAAATATAGGTCATAAACCCAAGTGATAATGAAATGAAACCTGATTTTTAATGACACTTTATTCTGTGGATAAGGTACTCCCAGGTGAGTAGAATCAGTGAAAGTCTCATACAGACTGCTCTGTGCTTGATAGTGCAGTGGATTCTTATCCAATACCCCCTTCTCGGGGTTCAACCAGAGCAGGAGGAAAAAAAATGCTGACAGCTCTACAATCATTATATCTGTAGGGTTCATTCGTTTTGATTACTGCTGTTTCTCTGATGATTTTCTTGGTATCAGAAACAAAACTGCAGTTCTCTACAGTTCAGCTCACTTTAAGACACCATCAAATTGGTATGACTCTCACAAGCTTTTGTTAAAGTCATGGTGACAGCTATTGAGCTTTAACTAGCGCTGTTGTTATGCTTGCTATAAATAATTACTTTCATCGGCCCTTTTCTTGGCCATAGATCACTGGAGAAAGATGCAGCACATTCCAGGCCTCCACACATATTAGCACTAAGTTATTGCCTCACCTTCTTCATCTGAATATAAGAACAGTACAGGGAGAGTTATCCATCCAGACTTTGATTTCCCCTTATTTACTGTCTAGTTTCAGAGTTTGACTCTATTGACTTTGTGGACGGCTTTTATGTTGTCTTCATGTGAGCAACATTTTAGCAAGGGTCTGTTGGGTAGAGTCCCTTGAGCAGCACAGCTTTTTGCACTGCTAAGGCAGCAACAAGAAGCTCTAACAGAGCCACAAAGTGCTAGCAGAGTCCCCCAGGACACGAAAATCTGCACAGCTTGACTCTACCACTGCATATCTGCCTGCCTCCACAAGAGTAGGTGACAGAATATACTTCAGTGGCAAGGGATGTGGCAGAGGGGGCTGCTGCTCTTAAGGAACTCCACTGGGGTGATGGAGTAGAACACTTTTCCAGTAAAAGGAATGCTGTAATTTTTAAGAGTTAGATGGGTGAGAGGGCTTAAACTACTTCATGTTGGAGGCCTTCTCGACCTTGCAGTTATGTTGTGGATCCACATCCTAAGCTGAGGTTGCAATTCCAGGTAACATACTGTCCCCATTTTCTATACAATGGGATTGATGGTCATCTGATCAGGCTCAGGAAAAAAATTAACCCAGTAAGTAGAGTTTCTACACATTACAGGAAGATCAAACACATATTTATGCCAGTGCAAGTAAAAAGTGGGACAAAGCTGGAGATGGGGTGGGAACAGAGACAATGACAAGGAAAACACAGTACCTCCAATGCTGCTATGAAACTGCATCCTTGAAGAAGCTACTGCAACTATCCTGATTATTTGAGTGTAGAGCCAGTACGGGGTAAGGTCCCCTTACGTGCCAGTGTGCCAAAATGGCACTACTGTGCCTTTTTGCCATATGAAAAAGTTGGCATACAGAAGTAGGCGGAGTTGCCTGCCCTTGTGGGAAAAGAACCAAAGCAAAGTATAATGAACTAATTCTATTAAATTCTATTAAATTCACTTATAAAGTCAGTTGTGATCTCTTGTATACAGGTCTTTTGTTTGTTTGTTTGTGAATTTATGGAATAGTTTCCGTCTTTACTTTTTTCACAAAAAATGAATGCAAATGGGATTATTGAGAACTAAAAATATTTTGGGGATTTATTTTTTGTGAAGCAGGTAAGAAATTAATTTCTAACATATGCTTTTCTTGACAGTGTAACTTTAATTTTCTCTTAATAGGTTGGTGGAATGGCTGTTTCCATGACAGCACAGCAAATATACAATAGGGGCACTGATAAACAGTGATGAATAACAGATCATTAGACTTCAGGGAGAATTCTTCACTATTCTGTTGCTGCTTTTTACTTTCGTCAGATAGAAACAACACCTTTCACCACCATCCATGACACTAAGATAAAAGTTGTCCAACTTCCAAAGGCCCTGTGTGCTAAAAGACAACAGTTACTGCCTTTGAAGGTAGGTCAGATGCTGTCTTTAAACTATGTTAAAGTACCCCTTCTAAGAGCTGACTTGCTAACTACAATGGTGTACAATACTGGATATCTGATCTAGCCTTGTCAAACTAGTCTTAAGCCCCTACCAAGCAACAGTGCTTTCAAGATGGAAGTAGCTTCTCCTGACCCACTGTCTCAGTCGTGCTCTCCAACAAAAGCAAACTCTTACAGAAAGCAAATTTACCCTCTGGTTCACTGCTCTGGGGTTCGCTGTGCAATCAGTGTGAAAAGGTGTTGGGATAAGTCATTCTGCTGAAAGCCATCAAAGGGGCTGCTCTCAGGGGGAGATGAAAGTGGAGGTGAGGGCTGTTGCATGCAAGGTAACCCCACAGCCACAAACGGTGTTTAACCAAGTTTCACTTTAGTTCAGCCTTGAAACATACACACAGATGTCAGAAGCAAATCTGTAATTGCCTTTGCACAGAGAAATAGCAGCTGAGACATTGCTGTTTGAAGGAGGCTTGATAGTCCTAGATGCATTCTAGCGCAAAATTAAAATAAACTTCTGTTTTCTAAGGATGTAGATAAGCACTGGGAAAAAAAATCACATCTCGTTCCTCTTTAAATCAATGACAATTTTGTCAAGAACTTAAGGGGAATCAGGGTTTTATCCTTGTTCTCTTGCTTTTTATGACAATTCCCTCTTGTGATGAAACCAGAAAAGGCTGTATTGAATAAAACATCAAAATAATAACAATTATCTTCTTTTTTAGGCAATCTGCAATGCAGGTTGAAACAGGAAGGTCATCTGCATGCTTGCAAATTTTGTGAAAAGTTTTTCTGAAGTCCCTCATATTCTAACCATAAAAGATACATTTAAATTTGCTAAGGAGCTAATTCTCAATGCCAAAAAAAATTAGTACCCAACCCGAGGCAGTCAAAGCTTTGCTACCATTCTTCTCATAACAAAACAATGGTCCTAAATGAGTCCTCTGGTTTACCTACATTGCTGTCTATCATATATTAAGGGTATAATTTACCAAACATTTATTTTGGTAACAGTCTAGCCTTCACACCTCTGCACCTGTGACCAATTTCCATGCCTCCTTCTCCTACCTATTCCCCAAAGCACAAGTTCTGCCAATTTGTAAGACTACACAGTTAACCAAACCAGAGATATAAACATAGTGATTTTTTGCCTCTTTCCTGTTTAAATACACATCACTTCTCATCTCATTAATGCTAGCACATGCAAATTTCAGATATTTTAGAAAATGTCCTGCCATTTTTTAAAATATGTGTCTCCTCCAAAGTCAAGCTGAAGGTTACAGCTATTTACTTTTTAGGGTTAAGACTACTGCCCAACCCATCAGTTTTAGAGTTCATTTTTAATTTTTCTCCCTCCTCAGAAATAAATATTTTATTATCAGTAATGCTCCATAGGATCTTCTGCTTTGCTTCATATGACTTCAGGGCAAGGTATGACTCCCAGAGAAGTACAAAGATTGCTTCTCTATTGTTCTAAACCACTCTGCAGTTGTTACAAGTCAACAAGGCTTCTCCTCTGCAGTTGAAACATGAGTGATAACTTTCATGCTTTGGCACTAGAAGTTCTTCAGTGGAACACTATGCAGGCACCCAGGATAATACTGCGTAATAGACATGTGGCATTTCTCAACCATTCCCATTATACAAGACAGACTGAAGCACTGGCATGGTGAGCCATCTGTGCTAATGCCAGTGATGTTATTAAATCATTCATTAAATTTCACAATTTCATATTAGATCATTTAAATTCTTATTTTGGCATCGTGCATAGAATTCTTCCTCCAGAAATATGAACTCAGTATGCAAATATGTTTGCCCTGTTTTCTAATAAATTCATGTCTGCATTGAACACCCTTACAAGTGCTGTGGCTCATGTAATTATGCCTTCAGTTCTTGATAGTAGAAATAGAGTCTTACTTTATGCCAGATTAATTGATCAGCTTTTAGCACAAGTAAATTTGTGCTAAATGATGCCTCCATTTCTGCCAAATTCTTCTGCCTACAAAGCACAGTGCCATCCAGAGGTCTACCCTAACCCTATTCCTGCATTTCTTCCCCAGCAAGGAAAAGTGTTTTACTCTCATATTTGATGTCATTTAACAGGAATATTTCCCAAGGATTGTATTATAGCAGCAAACTAACACTGTGGTTTCACCGGTCACCATCCTGGTATGCACCTATCATACTGATTGACCTATTTCTTCTAAGTGAGAGCTAAAGATATTGGTAAGTGGGCATCCCACTAGGCACTGTGCACACACAGCCTGCCCTAGAGACCTCACAGCTCAGGTGTGATGGCAGCACAACAGACAGGGTTGTTAAACAGGAAAGGAAAATCACAAACTCACAGCAAAATGATTTCACTGAAAATTTTCATAGACTACCTGTTTACACATCTGAGAATTTCCACAGACACTGTTTACCTCTATGTTGCTGTGCTATGTTTTTTATTTAAAGCAGAACAAAAAATCCTTTCCCATGGAATTTAGTGATGACTTCTAAACATGGTACAGTAAATCACCACTGGATAATGACAGTTTTCTTGTTTATTTTTCAAGACTGAATAACCTTGCAGATGAGACAGAAAAGCATGTATGTGTCTGAAACTCCCTTATGAATGTATAAAATATTCAACATGAGGTGGTCATGAACAAGCTAATGAAGGAAAGTCTCTCACCTTACTGTCATAGGCAATTTGCTAGAAGAAATCCTAACTGTAGCTGTTTTACATGGTTGAACCTTTCATGAAATAACTGTATATGACCTGCAAGTGCACAAGCCCTTATTCTGTTTTGCTGTTGTGCAGTACCCTTCAGCCTTTTGACTGAAATATATAACAGACAAAACCATGAAGTGGGAGAGAAAGGAGAATCATCACTGGGTAGATTTTACACTTGCTTTCCAAAACATGCATGTGTTAAAAGACAAGAGCCTGTAAGATGCCTTAAGTCCTTGGTATGTTTGACAGATGTTTGACCACGCTCAAGGCTCAGGGAAACAATTGTCTTCCCCAGCAGAGTAGGTCTAAGTCACTTTTTGTATATCTCCAGTGGCAGGAAGGAGTTTCTGTGGGGTCCAAGCTCTGTCTATGTCTCCTAAGTTTGTGAAGTATATATAGTACTACAAGGACAGTTCACAAGTACTGTATTTTTGTACTTGAAAGGGCTGCAGAACTCAGTGAAATCCTAAGAATATAATGTCTTCTTCCTCAAGTGGGCTGCACTTCAAAACCCAAGTGTACAGTGTCTTCTCGCTCTGCAGAGGCTCCTTGGCATCACAGGGGCTAGTTTGTGAATGAAGCCTTTCAGAGCCGGCTGAGAACATAGTGCAGCACAAAAGGCACAAGGGTCATGGTTTAAAGTTGCTGCAGTGATTCCAGAAACTCAAGGTAAGCGTTAAAAAAAAAAAAAAAGTCAGAAGAAAAAAAACATATTCTTTAAGCTGAGGCTCTGGTAGCTTCCTGATGGATAATAGGTGACAGTCCCCACTGGAGCAAATATTCAGACATCCTTATATCCAGCCAGAGGACATTTTGTTCCAACCAGTCCATCTCTATACTTTTTACTCTTATTTTATAAATTATTGCCCTACTTGTCAGAACCGCAGCCATCTCACAGAGAGTCCAGTTTCAGGCTGAGTGCCTTTTGCTGGGGAAGAGGGGAGGAAAGAGAGAATGGATGCCAGGAAGGCAGAACAAGACTGTCACTGAGATCTGACACAGTGAATTTGTGTGTGATTGTTCTCCAGGCCAGGAACCAAACAATGCCGGCTCACGGGGTTTGCCATGGCATCACCTCCTCCGTGAGAGCAGCGGCACAGCTCTCGATGGCTCCACTTGCTGAGATGAATTCAGCTCTTACAGAGTAGCGTTTTCTTGTCTAGGAAACCCTCATGAATCTTCTGGGGCTCTCTTTTCTTTTAAATACCTCCATTCTGAGAGGATCCAGCTGTGCATGCTTGGAGATACAGAAAAGATAGAGAGGTAATTTTTTTTCACCTTGCATGAACAAAACCATCTGTGAGCGTACAGTACAGCTAAGAAGGCAATGCTGTATGCAAAGCATTGTTCTTTTGACCCATTTTCATCCCTATTTTTACCAAGCGCAAAAAATTCTTCTTTTTTACTTTGTCCACTATCATTAACAATGCCTCATGATGTTAATTAATACCACAAGAGGCTAAACCTCAGGCTGACTGTCTCACATAGTCAGAGTACTAGTTCTGTGGATTTGCAGAGCAGTATCTGCCTGTGAGTAGATTTTTAAAAATAATAATTAAATTACACAAAAGAGAAGCTCTAAGCTGAATTTGTGGCTAAATGATTAATATCACTCCACGTTTAAGAATTTTTTCCAGCCTATTTTGTTTAATGATTTTTAAGTATGAATATTACATGTCATTCTGCAGTTAATTATTTATGCTGATGAAACATGGTACTTTCTGTACCCTTTTTGGATTCTAAATGGAAAGGAACATATTTTCTAGACAGTTCCTTCTGAATAGTGATGGCTCACAGAGGCTTCTTTCATCAGAGACAGAATCATCCTCAAGCCAGTTGAAGAAGGCTTGGAGTTCACTGGGAAAACCTCTGTTGAGAGTAGATCATTCACTGCTGGCCACCAGCGGCACATGTCAGGCTGCCAGCTCTGGGTGGGCTTCAAAGAACCTGGCCTCAGAAATCCTCTCCTTCCTGGTGGGAAAACCTCTCACGTGAAAGATGAATTAATCACCAAGGTCTGTATTTCAGAATTTTGGGGGCTTTAGGAACAGTTTGCATCTGCACAGGATTTTGAATTGAGCTTGGAATCTGACTAAGCAGAACTTTGACATTTTGAGCTTTCATTTCAAATCAGCATGAAAGCAGTCATCAAATATTGAACTCCTCCAGAAGATGGAATTCTCTTTTCCACCCAGCTCCAATGGCTACTGTTTACAGATGTCTTTACAGACAGATATCCCTCATTTTGTCAGCTCTTCTAGGCAAGAGTTTTGGCTGAAAAAACCCTGCAGATTTTTATTGTGTCATTTCAGTCACAGAAAGTTATGGCTGTCCTGCACCATAAGTCCCAGTGAATTACCAAATCCCTTGAGTCGGGTCTTGAGAATTAGACCTTCATAATAAATTGATGGCACTTGAAGAGCCTGAACCACAAGAAATTGAATGAGGTGTAGGTCCCAGAAAAAAATAAATTTGTTTTAACCAGTAAGACTACAAGGTCTTGCGGCAACCAGTCCCGCTTAGAAACTCAGTGTTCCTCAGCATTCAGGCAAACAGAGCAAGGTGTTACAAGCTGCTAACTACACATGTACTGCTATTAAGTTAAGGAGGCCTCTTCTCTGGGGACAATGAAGCATTAATGCAAGGAACACGTCTTTTACTGAACTCCGCAGTGGGATATAAAAACAACATTTAGTGGGACTTCTCTAATTTAGTATGGCAGGTACATCAATTGTGATTTGTCCTTTCTGGAGATGAATTTGGAGATACTCTTGAGCAGCCATAGAAACCAGGTGCTGCAAAAATGCTGCTGGTGCTGCTGCTGCTGTTCGGCAAAGACAGCTGGAAGCAGACCTGGATTAGCACCTGGATCTCAAATACTCCCCTGCCCCCTGGACACAGAGAACTAGAATTGAATCATGACAGGGTTCCATCCCAATGGTGCCCCAAAGCTCCTCAACTGCTGCCCTGACAGGGACCCCACTGCCATGTCTGACTCTCTGTCTCCTTGCTTTCCTCATCCTGATGAGGTTAGGTTTTAACTTTTATATTTTTCAAATCCTGTACTGACTAGTGTAACTCTGAAGTTCCTTGTAGCTCGTTAGCTACCACTCTTTCACGCTAAGGTAGACGTAACAAAACCTGTCCAGCTTGCTCTCCAAGGACACCCAGACTGTCCTAGGCCCAAAAGTGTAAACCTTCATCTTGGGGAAAGGGGGGCAAGCTTGGCAAAATTACATCATTAGCTAAAGTTTTAATTGGAAAATTTACGCTGATATGCAAATGGACCAAACCTATAAAGGTGCGAAGAACTCGTGACCTTGGGATCATCCATCTGGGAATCCACTGAGACAGAGGAGCCTCTGGTCCCCCAGGGCGTACCTTTCAAATAAATACCTACTTTTATTCCTGTATTACTGTCTAGTCTGTGTTAAGGTAGCCATTTACAGCACAAATCCCACTAATCTCTCATCAAGAGAATAATGAGATTAGGCTGACATGTCTTTCTGGGAGGTACTGGGTCTCAGCACTTATGCCCATTGCTGCAATGTAGGAATGGTCTTGGCTGCCTGGGGAGGGTGAAGGTATTTCCAGCTCTATTCATATGGCAACTGGGTTTTCATGTGTTTGTTCCCCAAACCACTAATTCAGCTCTAAATAGTGTAAGCACTGCCTGTTGGCAAGAGCATCTCAGATGTCCATATGGGCTAGGCAGAGAACAGCAAGAGAGAAAGACAGGGATATTTCTCAGGGCCAGGCACTCTACCTGTAGCTCCTTCATGTACTCAGTTTTTGACTCCCTGGACATCAGCCCAAATTGTGCCTGTAAAAACCAGCTCCAAACCTCTGCTACATGTATCAGCCATTCAAAAGGAAGTTTGCTGATGTTCCTGATGATTTTGTGTGATATATTTTTTTATTCCATACAAAAATTCTCATTATTAAATAATTAAAAAGAATGAAACTATAAAAACTCATGATGGTGTACCCTTCTTTGTTGAAAGTTTCAAAAGCCAAAGAAAGAAGATTTGAAGGCGTATTTTCAGATACTTTATAACTCCCCATGTTTTAACAGGACTGCTCAGGCTGTGTGAAAGTCAGTGTTAATGCAAGCTGTATCATTGCCAGTACACCAAGCTAGGCCATCCTCAGCTAACTTCAGCAGCTGCTGGTGCCATGTAAACATATTGTCAGCTGTTTTCTACATTTCCCCAAAGTCCCTTTGCTTTGAAACCTTCCTCTTCTCAGGATCGTCTCTGTTTAAACAAAAATATGTTTTCTGACTCCTAACAATGACATCTTAAATAAAATAACTTCCTGTAATTCTGATAGCATCTACAATCCTTATTTCCATAGCTTTCATCATTCACCTTTAATCCTCTTTCTTTCTTGCTTGTCATTATTTGTCTTTGCCTTTATTCTTTCTGATCACTATTGTTATCCAATTTCCTTTCTTCTTTCATCTTTCCCTAACTCCCACTCTGCATTTCTGTCCTGTCATTTTATGAGTTTGTTTTTACTCCCCATGTAGCTTTCTATCAAATATAGAACTTTGTAACTGACTTTACCTTCATCTTCCTACCTTTTTCCCTTTTTCTTTTGTCATGCTCTGAGGATCAGACAAAGACCAGCAATGCAGGCAGTTGCAGACTTTTCTCACACAAAATCCACAGAGACTGCTCCATCATTCCCTGATGAATGGAAGAACTGCCTTTGGCTTCATTTGTTATTCATATCAGGCTGAAGTCCCTGGGGGATAACAAATATCTCTTACACTGGAGCAGGCTCCCCTGGGAAGTGGTCACAGCACCAGCCTGGCAGAGTTCAAGAAGCTTGGATAATGCTCTCAGGAGCATGGTGTGATTCTTGGGGTGTCCTGTCCACGGCCAGGAGCTGGACTTTGGTGATCCTCATGGGTCCCTTCCAGCTGAGGTTACTCTGTGATTCCATGATTCTCTGCAGTGTGCAGTGCCTGGAGTGTGGGGGCTCTGATTGTAAGTCAGGTAAATGCCCTCATAGTATAATAGGAATTGGGGTCAGGCCTCAGTGTCAGGCTTTGGGTCACTTGAGTGATGCAGGAGGAGTTCTGAGGAGGCACCTGTGCTACATGGGCTTACCAACCATTTATTTATTCTTTTAGTTAGACTATTAAAAGTAAGGGGGAAAGTGAGGTAAAAAAATACCCATGACTCTTAAAAATCTTTGCCATGCATTTCATTAGCAGCAAAGTAAGGATCAGAAGTCCAAGTTTCTACGACCAGTCCAGAAAAACAGAACCGAGGAAACCCAAAATGTCTTCAGAGATTACTCCATCCCAAGAACCATTTAGTCTAACACGAGGTCCATCACATGGCTTCATGATTTGTACAGAAGAGGAGGTCAGAGATACTTCACCAGTTTCTCCCACAAAATTTCCATATCTGGGATGTATCTCTCTTACTTAATATTTATTTTAATTAATTTTTAATTATTTAATTTATTTTAATATTTTAGACAACTTGGCAATATATGACATGCAGCAATTTCTGAGGTGAAGGATTGGGTCCCCTGCCAGCAATTACACAAAACAGAATAAATTTTCTTCTAAATATATGAAGGAATTCCCCATTCTCCTTTTTCTCTTCCTCAAGGGGAATGGTCTCCAAAGTTCAGAGGTACATTCTCAAACAGAGAGAAAATGAATATTTAATTCACTTTATTTGGGATTTAAGAAAATGGAAAATGGTTCATCAGCTTTAACTACAATTCTAAAAATTTCAATTATACCAAGTTACTTAACTGAAGTTCTGAGATACAGCTGTATTTCTCTTAGTTGTCAAACAGGGCCATACTGAATGATGTCTTATACAGTTCCAAGAAAAAGAGATCGTGTCCTTCTCTTGAGAGAAACTTGTCCTGACAGAGGTGTCAGGGACAATCTACTTCACTCAATCCAGGACTCAGCTCGTTGTCCCTGAAGCCGTTTGCTCAGCAGAGACAGACAACTCCAAGATGTTTCTCAAGAAAATTGAGCTCACAGACTGTGAGATTGGCAACAGACCTGTCCTAAAATACTCACATTTGGGATGAAATCCCACTCGCCTTTAACGAATCATTCTTTGGGCTTAAATAACAAATGTCAGCAAGGCTTAGACCTAGAAGGTATTGCCTGAACAAAGAGTCTGTGCTGGATTGCACTCACGCACTAAGTTCACTGTGCAAACACACAGCACCACAGGCTCTTGTGCACTCACAATCCTCACTTGCTCTTCTCTCTCATTTCTGTTCTCATTCTTGCTGCAACTCTTTGTGCTGCTGTCTCAAAGGAGGAGTGTTTGATTTCAGACAGTTTGGGTTTCAGGGGCTCAGGTTGCAGAATTGTTCTGGGTATTACCCAGTCTAAAGAAACTCCCTCTTTCTGCTAGCAAGCACCTACTCTGTAATCCTCACTGATGTAATTGCAGGAGCTATAGAAGAACAGAATGAATGTATGGATCTGCACATGTGGTTGGTTGGGTGTAGAAACCCACCGCCCAAATACAAGCATTTATGTGCCTCGGGGCTGAGCAGGCAAGCCCTTAAAATTTATGGTTTGATTTTGACCCAATAGTTGTCTTGAAACATTTTTATAAGAGTTTTAGGGTGCCAACTTCAAGCACATGAATTAATCAATGGAGTTAGCCAGGTGGTCTCTCCCTCTGCAGCCAGTGAAAATGAGAAGCCATCCCTGACCCTAACAGCGCTGTTTGCAATAGCCCTGTTGATGAGAGCTATCCTTAGAACACACTCATGGAGATCAGCTCTGTGGGCCTGCGTTGAAGTGGCACAGAGTGATTAACCCCTGCAGTGAGGAGAAGCAGCCAGTGAAAAACACCCAAGGGCTAAGCACAGGCACACCACGGCCCCCAGTGTCTCTGGGTCAGAGCTGATGAGCTCTTGTCTTGGAAGAGGGCAGGTTGCAGGCACGGTGAGGATGGGGAGGATGTGAAGTGAAACAGATGCTCGCCTGTCTTTTGACCTGGAGAACACTCTACACTTTAAAGTGTTCATTAGGAGGAACTACAATTTCCTCTGCCAGCTTGGTAAATCTGCTTTCACTCAGACTGCATGCTTGATAAAGACATTTGTCCTGTAATGAATACCAATTTAAACTTCTCATGCCAAATTCTGTGCTGTAAAGTCGTCCTACTGCATGGGGTGTAAGCATGGAAAACATCTCTTTGCAATTGTGTTTGTGCAGCACCAAGCACCAGAGTGTTCTCAGTCTGGAAGTAGGGTTCTTGGCCCTGCAATAATGAAAACAAAATTGACATTATTTGTTTTGTGGTAGTGCCTCGAGGCTTCAATCAAAAATGACACAAGACAACAGATGGATGCAAGTAGATGGTGGGGGGGGAGGGGGGGAAACAAGACAAAACATTTATTCATTTAGTAAGCATCGGCCACAGTGCACCAGCTGCTTAGGTATTAAATATTTTGTAGGCATCATTGTATTGCTATAAAAATCATAATAATTGCTGTTATAACCTAGCCTGTACGAGAGACAGACAGGTTTTTTTTAGACTATTGTATCATGGGAATGGAAAATGTGGCCATTAAAATCAAACATTTCTGTAGGTATAAGCATTCAGTCATTCTTCAGCTGTAAACATTACATTATCCTAGATTGTGCTGAAGCTGAGAGTCATGTTCTCATTTAAAAGCTGATAAATATCCTATTAGAATTTTCTGACAAGTTTGTCTGCAGTGCACAACTGGTTATACTCTCAATGTTGGCTAATTTTACATCTGTTAGGATATTTAAACTGTTTTAAAAAAGAAAACGTATCCCTTCCAAAAACACCCCAAAGCATATTAAAGTGCCACTGGTATATGAAACACATAACAAGGAAAAGTGGATAACAAATTTCATTGCAGACATTAGAACAATATTTTAAAGATAAACTTATGAAAATGTAGAGCTTGTGATTTTAGACTTTATCATTTCAATAAATATTTTATTGATTGTTTTTGCACCCTGGCTCAAACAGAAAAATATTAGGCCCCAAGCTTATTGCTCATCAACCCCTTGAATGGCTTGGTTGTTTTGCCGAGTCCATGAAACCACGGGGAAATTTCCAATGATTTTTTTTTTTTTTCTGCTGGAAAAATCAAAACTAAAATTTTTCAGGGCAATGTTATGAGATTGATTAAATTCTGCTCAGGGTTATTTGCTCAGACATTTAATTTTATTTCTGCTGCAATCACGGGACAAGAATTAGGCGTGCCTGATTTCCACGTTTCTTTCCATGTCAGAGGTCCATGCTCATGCTGTGGGTGGCCCATCAAGCATGACTATGGTGTATCCTTCCCATGCCCAAAAGTTAAGCTCAAAGATGCTTCCTTACTATGAAAAGACAAGGATATTTAGTTTAGGCCTGATTCATTTATATCTAAAGTAAATAAATTTTCCCATGTGATTCTGCTGCCCACTTGCTTTGTTTGAAGCTTTAAAGCTCCATTTACTTGCTCCCAAATATTGTAACTAACTGTTTTCATCCAAGGTAGTTTTTGTTGTCTTCTTTTTCATTTTTAAGGTGAAAGAAAATATTCATGGAAATTCTTCACCCTAAATTTTCATGGACAAGCTAAAGCTTTTACAGGAAGCACATGAAACAAGTGAAAACATATGGAGAAAGGAATTTATGTACATAAGTACACTGTATGTTTTGCTAACATACATAATATTTATTCATAGTTCCAGCTATTTTTCTCTTTCTTTTTTTTTTTTTTCTTAAGAAGGGGAAGAATGACAGAAATACTGAATTGAATTGGTTCCATGTGTGTTAGGTAGTCTGGAGCATATTCCCAACTAATACAACTAACAACTAACTCCAGAGAAGGCATGTCAGATAAGGTAGCAGACTTTTAATTTTTTCAAACTCTAGAGAAACATGACATGCAATTTGGAAGTGCTTATGGTTGTTTTCTGTCATCAATAAACAATAACTATCTTTCAGGTACTCATTATGTGTTTTGACAGCTGACAAAATTTGTAAAGTACAATTCCCAGGTATATGGATCATGTGAGATTCAGATGTACTATTTCTGTATAAAAATCAAACTGCGAGATTTGCTGTGCACTCCTTAATATTTCCATTAGTTCTTTTTTTCCTTTGGGAGTGACTGTCTTGTTAGGACAAATGGAAGATGCAAGAACCTTGACTCATTCCTGAGTGACAGAATATTTGTATAGCGAGCATACAATTTATAAAGCATTTACATCTACTTGAAAGTGACCATATATTACAATAATTTTTTTTTTTCCCAAATAGGTATTTTTCAGAGCTCTTGTCTTTCAGTGAATTTAATATGTACTTTGGAAAGGCTAAAATTTGGGATATCTCTAACCATCCCTCTTATAGCTGTCCCATCTCTTATTCTGGCTGACATCTAAACTTAATTAGCCAACACAAGGGCAATGCCCATTTTTGAATAAATGCCCATCTTAGCACTGAATATAGTTTTTAGAAAGACATTTATACAGACAATTGAATTCCCCAGTGGTGCAATGTAAAAGTTGAATACATTTGCCTCTAATTTAATTCTGGTGGGATTTTGGTGGATGGAGTTAATAACTTGAGTTTCAGCATTATGCTTAGCTAGTCAGTACATGTCCTGTGGAATTGAAGCCTTGTTACACACCAAGTAGTCCAAAGGTTTCTCCTCATGGACTAAGAAAACCTTTGAATTTTGGCCATCTTCTGGATTCTTGACAAGCTGACATTTCTTGCTCTGAAGAGCCCATTGAGATGGTCAGAGTCAGCTCTTAAGGACTCTTCCTGCCCTTGGTAAACACTTCCTTACCACGAGGAAGCCGAAGTCTCCTTCAGCAATGATATGCAGTTTAGGTTACCACAAGGGGTCAGTAGAAATCAGTGAGAAATATTCCCTCCTTCTCCACCCCAGAGACTACGAAACGCTCTCAGCCACTGTGTCATTCCCTGTTAATTTCAGGAATTCAGTGAGGGAAAACCAGACGTGATTGTTTTTTCCTTTATAACCAGACAGCTTTTCCCACTAAAATATATGAGTGCTTTCCTAACATTATATAGAAGTTTGCTCTTGATCAAAGCTAGCTGGGGTTCAAAAGCTAGGCTTCATTTATTTTTCCAGGATAACTTTTTCTCTGTACTTGTTCATTACATTTGTTAGAATGAGTGCTTCAGACATTGCACAGATTTATGATCAGGGAGCAAAATAAAATTTTTGTTTCTTCCAAACTAGGTTTTGTAGAACTATTTTTTCTTTCTCAATTAATAGAATTTAATTTAAATTAAAATTTAAATTAAATTAGATCATATGTCCTTGCAACTAAGCAAGTAGTTGAGAGCAGTTGCATACATTTTCTCTCCAAATGCTTATGTAATGCTTTTCTATTTTATTCATGACTGCCCCATGAAGACTATTCATCTCACTTGCACTGTTCTCTCTGTATCACATTCCTTTCATTCCAAAGGATGCTGGGGAAAAGCAGGGAAAAAATAGATTGCCAACTTGAAGTTTGATTCTCTGTCACTTCTGTGACAAAGCTGTATGCCTAGGGAACATTCCAGTCATAAGTGACAGCAAATTAAAGACCTGCCTACGCCACAGTGGGAACCTGCATCTCATAAACTTTACCAAATACCATCTGACCATTTTCCTTCAGGCAAGTAGCAGGTCAAGCTGATGCCAGTTAATCTTATACTGCAGCAGTACATTAGGTAGTGTTCATGGAGCCCTTGAAATTCCTCTCACCTTTTCTTGCCGTAGCCATTCATCCTGAACAGTCCAGATGTAATGCAAAAGAAGTAAAGCTGGGAAATAGATTTGGAAATATTCAGATTTTAATTTATTGCAGACTTGCAGGAAAAGGCTCAAAGTACTGCTAAAAAAGGAGTCCAGTGGTTAAAGCTGTCAGGGAATTATGGTTTGTAGAGCTATTTGCTAGAAGTATTATCATACTTTGGTTCATTTATATGACACAGATAGAATAAGTGCTAGAAAATTAAACTAGATGGGGATATTTGCTTCCAAAAAATCAGAGTTTGGCCAATCTTGTTGATGCTTCAGAAAAAAATTTCCATTGGTATCCCTGTGCTTTGTTCAGAGCTGGTCTATAATGAATGCACGTTCAGCATGTTGTGCAGAAAGAGTATGAAGAGTGAAAAAGGCTGATTTTTTATGCATATGGCAAAACCAAAGCAACATTACTCTTTTAACCCAGGCAGTGACATTCCCTAAGCCTCTTGTGGCTAATATGTACAGGAAGAAGAGGCCCTGAAACACCATTTTTCTTTTGTAACACTTGCAATTTGTTATGACTGTAAAATGCATGCTCATCAAAAACTGTTAAAAAAAACCTAATTGCAGCTGAAAACATGAGAAGGAGTAGATTTAGAGATGCATTCTGTTTTTTGCATTGAATGTTGTGGGAAATCCTGCTGAAAATGTAGCAGAAACTGGTCCCAATCTATGTTGGAGGGCAAAAAGTGTAAGCTCCTGCCACATGCACTGTGAGATGCTTATCAGCTGATGGCAGAAGGAAGTGGGATTGTGGCATTGGGATGCTGGCTGCACATGCTGCATTCAGCCAAAACCTGTAAGAAATTGCTTCCTTCCCTGTTCCCCAGGGAGTCACCTCTATGGATGGTAGTAAAGGAAAAGTGAAAATGAAATCAGGAGGCCCAGAGGTATTTGTGTTGAGGGAGACAGGTGCTGTGTTTGCTCCTTTTTGTCAAGAGAGGTGTACAGACAAAGGAAGTTAGGTCTTGAATTCTGAAGATGATAAAATTGTTTTTATTTTTTATTTATAAGAGAAAATATAAAGTTTTTTTCTTTTAATATGATATCCTGGAAAACTCAAACCCAGATTTTTTTGGGCACCAGAACTCATTTCCTCTGTGCAGAATGTCATTCTCACTTGTTTGTGAAGATCTGATCAAAGACATAGGGTTCAAAAAGCTTTTTGAGTAATGGTTGTGTCTGGAGCCCCAAAGTGAGACTAGACCCTTGATGTTCTACCTGCTGTAAATAAATATTGCAAGACATAGCTCATCCACTATGTACTGAATAACCAAGGTGGGGGTAAACTACAACTATCGCCATGCAGACTTGGAGAGCTGAGATACAGGTAATGCCTAAATGACTTGCCTCAAGTCACATCAGAGCTAAAAACTGAACTTGAGTGTCCTGAATCTCCTTTCTGCCTCTTAAACATGCTGTCTTTATCTACTTACTCCTGCAGTTATGATCCGAACTGACACATGTGGCCTGACAGATGCACCTGACTGAGGACGGACATTGTGCCGGTGTCCTCGGGAGGGAAGGTGGAAGGGCACCTCTGGACTGGAGCTCCAGAATGCCTGGTGATCAGAAAAGAGCTCAGCCTGAAAGCTTCAGAGAAGCCGTGAGGTGAGGAAAAAAGGGAAAAGTTTATACTCAGTAGGGGGGAAAAAGGAAACTCACTTGATAAATACAAACTCAAGACATATTTAGAAGCTGGGTATGCAAGCTGAACTTTCCCTGGGGCTAATTGCTATAATGGCATGTTAAATAAATCCTTTCTAAACTTGGCTGTACCACATGAACACTGTTTAAATAACAAAGTGCTCATGGACAAATTATCAAAAGTATTAGGCAGAAACAGGCTTTTATTTAACTTGAATTGAAATAGATGGTGGTTTTTTCCATCTAGTTATTTCAACCATCACAGATAATTTTTTCTTCTGTCAATCTTGGGACTTCATCTCCTTTTGCTGTCCTGGTTAACCACAAATACAACACATGCTTTTCTTCTTGGCTGTTTCACACTGTTCCATGGCAGACACTGGAATGTTCTTTCTCCTTTATTGAGCAGTTGGTAACTCCTGAGCCTTTCCTTTTCCATTGTGCATCCTCAAGACAGGGCAAAGCTGCTTGGAAATGGAAGATATTTATGAAATGCTACTCTTCATGGCCAGGCTTTTTGAAGAAGCATACTTCAGTTGATGAGTTAGAACAGCCTGTGCTCCAATTAAATCTGAAGGATGGTGGTCCATTCTGAGGAAAAGATAGAAGAAAAAAAAAAGAGGAGTAAAGGATATTTCTGCAATCTAAAATTCTTAAATCTCAAAAGTTTCTCTCATTCTGGGTATATAGAAATAACTAGATTTCTATATATAAATTTATATGTATAAATTTATAAATAATTTTAAACATTGGCTTATAATTTTAGATATAATATATGTGCAATATATAAATTTATAAGTTTTCTTATCTATTACATATGCATGCATATATATATTCAATATAAATATAAAAATAACTAGATTATCAGTTACAGATTTCCTGATATGCTTACTGTAGTGGACAAAGTAAGTGACTGTAAAAAAGAGTGCAGGGGCACAAGTGGCTGATTGCACCTGAGGACTAACAGAGTGCTAATGAAGTTCTATAATCTTTTTAACCATTCCCTAGTCAATGAAATCATAGGAAGGATTAGCCTTGGAGAACCCTGAGTGCCAGTTGCAAAACCACCCAGTAAAGGGAGGTGCTTTGTACTGGTTCATCCCTGTTCCTTACCTGTTTGGTGGTCACTTGTGTTGCTATAAAGCAGAAGAATCACCATTTAAAACGTGTAGCACATGAGGGCTCTTTGCAAGCGGCAAGAAGGAGAATGTCTTCTGATATTCAACCTCATGATCAGACACGACATAATCACAGAGTATCTCAAGCTGGAAGGATCATAAGGATCATCAAGTCCAAA
This sequence comes from Erpornis zantholeuca, assembly GCA_013400515.1. Classification (NCBI taxonomy): domain Eukaryota; kingdom Metazoa; phylum Chordata; class Aves; order Passeriformes; family Timaliidae; genus Erpornis; species Erpornis zantholeuca. Next base: position 277,956 of record VZTN01024189.1, read on the forward strand.
TCCCTACTCCTCACAGGACTACCTTACACTAAATCATGAGACTGAGAGTCCTCCAGACAGGCTTGGTGCCACTCCACATAGAAGAAACCATGCAGATTCACATCTTTTAGTGTTCAGAGATGCCTTTTATTTAAGTAAATATAAGGTAAAGTTGGGAATGGATACATCCACAATGTGAAAATATAAGGTGTGTGTTTCGTGGATTTTTTGTCTGGGAACATACCCAACACTTTGTTTTATTATTTTGATAAAGTATTTCCTTCAAGTGTTTTCAGAAAAAGGGAAAAATAAAAGTGTATGATTCTTCTAAGCCTTGGAATAATGTGTTTACATATCAAGGAATCTATTTCACAGAAATCAATATCTTTTCATTTCATCTGGGAAGAATAATATTAGACACTTGTTGGTTTTTGGCATTCTTAACACTCGTTTGCAAAGGGAAACAAAGAATTTTACAGCAGCTTCCAAGAGAGCACATTATTAGATCTTAATAGTTAACTGCATTTCCTCACAAACATTGATTTGCTGTTGTTATTGTTTTGACGGCATCCAGGTGGTCATATAGTTTGAAGGAAATATGCAATTAAATTGATATCACAAAATTGTGCTTGGTATATTTGTGTCTGCCTAGGTCTCAGAGTGAAAAGCAAATCATTTGATTTTTCTTCAGAAATGAAAAACTCAATTCCCTCTTGTGAACTTCTTGACTGTTAACAGCCATCAGGAGTGATAGAGAGGGAGGCTGCTTCTAACTGAGAGGCTCCTGGGAGGTGGGGCCAGCAGCATGGCAGACATGCTCATTTAGATTCCCATGCTCCTTCCCATGGCACAGAAAACTGCCATTATCCCAGGCATGGTTTGGGCTGGGTTGGGGGCAATAAGGGAGTGTGAGGCAGAAGAGCTGGGGCAAGGCATTGCCCCACCCTGAGTGTGCACCTCAAAATACTTCCTGCTGCAGCCCAGGACTCTGGACACTCTCCCCTGAGCCAGAGGGCCATCTCCTTTGACAAAATAAGCTATAGAAATGACTTTCTATTGCTTCTCCTCAGAGGGGGCTGCAGTCAGTGGATAATTGTTTGTACATGTACTTTCACCAGGAATTCCTTCCACGCAGAAACTGTATATAAAGTATTGATGAAAGCTTGCCTTCACAAACTGTTTTTTGTCTGACTTCCTCTAAACATACCCAGCCAACTCCATAGTGTATTTGTAAAAGACATGAATGCATATGCATTTTCATTTTATTATTATTAGACTTTTCTCTCTGTTGACCTTTATTCTGTGTCTGTTCTAATATCAGACTTGCAAAGACCATGTGATGTGAATATTTAAGTACCCTAACTAGAACACATTAAAAGAGCCTAAAGTTCAGAAATCTGGGACTGTGGTTTCCCAACATTTGCCTCATTTAGAGCTCATTTAGTCCATTTGAGCTTTGAGGCAGTCACTCCATACATTTTTACCCAGATTGCAGCAAGGACATGAATTTTCATTTTCTCTAAATATCCCTGTGGATTTTAATTGCCAAGTAATAGGATGTGATATTCTTTCTTCTGAAAGGTTTGTTCTTATACATCAACACTGATCACAGTCATCAGAAGTCCTGTCCAAGAACCTATCATTTAAACCAGGCCTTAGCTCCGTGGTCTCTGGATGACAACCTGCTCAGGTGCACGGTTATGGCACCTTGTCTTCCACCTGCAGCTGCAGGGGATCTCTGCCCACACCGAAGGGCAGCGGGAGGGGATCAGCTTTGGCAGAACAGAACTCACTGAAAATTCCTGTATTTTGTCCTTGCTGTGGGACCACGACCCTGCTGATGGAACACTCTCTGTGGTGGTGAGCTGTCCGTGAGCAGGGATGGGTGACACCGCACAGCTGCCTTGGCACTACCCTCAGCCATCCATCCCGGCTGCAGCTGCAGCTTGCCACCTGGGCCACGCACAGAAGGGAGGCTCCACGGGCAGGGGCAGGTGGCATGGGACAAGGTATGGCTGTGCAGAAGGGTCAGTCACTGCTGCCCGTGGGTCTGGGCACACAGGGACCACGCATGCAGCGAGCTGGAGCACATCACAGCTTCCTGGCAGGGCTGCAACTTGCGGAGTTAACTTTACTCAAGAGAAAACTATGCCAGGTTCTGGCCTTTGAAGATTTCAGTAAGCTTCTTTTTCAGGGAAAAAGGGTTGCCAACTGGGATTTTTCGTGAGTTGACTGCTTTTCAAAGATCTTTTGTGAAGGGGCTTGGTTAAGGGCATTGCTGGGGGAAACCAATTATAATTTTCAAATACGTTAGACTTAAATAAACATTTAATTAAAATAAGACCAGCTTTTTCAGCCATTGCCTGTCTTCTCCTGTTTGTAGAGTTGGGGAGTTCTGGGGAATTCCTGATACTACATATTTTTTGAGAGTGTCAGCAAACTTCTCAAACTAACCTTTAATGCTTTCTTTCTGTTCTCTTCCCTCCCTCCCAACCCTTTTACTTAGACATTTTAACCTACTTTTTAGTCTCTCATTTTTCTGTTTTCCCCTATTTCTTGCAATATAAAATTTTCTTCTAGCCTTTTTTTCTCCTTGCCCATATCTTCCTGATCCTTTTTCTATGCATTTTCTCCTCCAGTTCAACTGAACCTCAGCACAAACCATTTTATCTCCATAATAGCCTCTGCCTAATGATGGAGGGAAATACCCTGGAACACCAGCTTTCAGCAGCTGGGAGCCAGGAGGGTATATGTGACATGAGTTTTCATCCCCCATCTCAATTTGTGTAATACATCTTCAAAAGTCTGCCCACTTTTGGTGGCACCAAGAGATATAACTGGGCTAGCAAGAGGGAGAATGAAAAAAGACGAATTTGTCACTTGAGCAGCTCCAAACCACTGCATTTATTTATGCCATTATCAGCATTATTACTACAACAGAGAATGCTGCTTTAGATGCTGAGTGTGAGTCTTTGCAGTTATTAAAACCTATAAATATATTCGATAAATACAAAGGGAAAATATTTGCCACGTGAGGATTTTCTTTCCAAATGATCCAAATGATATTAGTTTGACCCAGGCTGAACGTTCTCCCACCTGACAAAATAATTTCATTCCAAATTGTCCTGCTCTTTCTTTTACTTTTTTCCCCCCATCTTCTTCAGTGACTTCCAAGTGCCTGCTTGCTAAGACATGATTAAGGAGCACCATATTTACATGGAGGTAAAGTAACTCTAAACAGCACTTTCATCCCTGTTTTGCTGTGGGACAAACATGGTATTGTGCAGCAGCTTTGCACTGGCTGCTATTGGACTGTCCTGGTTCTGGCTGGAATAGTCAGTTTTCCTCCTAGTGATGTGCTTTGGATTCAGTATGAGAATAGTGTTGACAAAACACTGATGTTTTAGTTGTTGCTAAGCAGTGCTTGCTGTAAACCAAGGACTGTTCTGTTTCCCAGCCTCTGCCAGTGAGGAGGTGTGCAAGAAGAAGGGAGGGGCATGGCCAGGACAGGTGACCCGAACTGGCCAAGAGGATATTTCACACTATAGGACATTATGCTTAGTACCTAAACAGGGGTAGGGGGTGGCAGTGGGGCTGGGGAACGGGCTGGGCGTGGGTCAGTGGGTGGTGAGCATTGTGTGCCACTTGCTTCTCTCTCTCTCTCTTTGTCATCACCCTTTTCACTACAACTTCTAGTTTTGTTCTATTTTACTAGATTTCAGTTATTCAACTGTTCTTATCTTAGCCCATGGCTTTCACCTTTTTCTGAATGTCCTCCTCATCTCACCAGGGTAGGGGGGAGTGAATGAGCAGCTGCGTGGTGTTTCCTTGCCAATGGGATTAAGCCACCATGAAGATGTGCATTAACACAATAAACCATTTCAATTTTTTACACGGCTTCAACAGCACTATTTGCTTCTATTTGCAAAACAGAAATTAATAACACAAATAGCCCAGTGAAGAGCTACAATTTTATTGAAAAGAATGAGACTGAATTCTTATATACAACTCTCATGCACATTTAAGATTTGTCTTTCTTTGGCTCCACACTAAGCATAAAACATGATTGTTCTTTCCTATTTTAAAGTATGCAAAATGTAGAGAAAAATCCTGTATACGTTGCCTGTTGACCTTAACTTCTAAGCTTTCCTAACTTTTAAATGTTTGCTCTTATAAATTTAGTTTACCACCAATCTCAGCATTCTTATCCTTGTACTGTTAAGATTTTGGAGACATTTTGTTTTACATCTGTGGGTATTCTGTGAACTATCACTTTTTCACTTGCCAATTCATTCTTAAAAGCAGAAGTTCTTTTTAAATTTTCATAATGTAGAAAAGTTACTCCAGGGCTATTCAGCAGACTGAGGATTTAGTGGCAGTCTAAATTAATCTGGATCAGGTGAGAAAATGTTTTCATAGTCACACCATGAATGCCAGCCTGCTTACAAGTTCTGTTTCAGCTGTGAGCAGATTGTTCAGACTAGAGGCATTTCAAAAGCAAAGAAAACATTTAGATCCTACTGAAGATAAAAAAAATTCTAGGCATCACAAAAAAATGTAAAATCACATTCAAAGTGACATCTTCCTCTGCCAGTTAAAATTCTTGAATAGAACTGGAAAGATAAGCCTGGGCGGAGATCACATTCAATGTGTTTTGTGTCATGGATTTGATAATGGTGCTCTGAATTTTGGAAAGCTAATAGTTGTTAGATTGGAGGTTTGGCTGCAGGCATCCTTCTCTTCATTTTCATACAAACAGAAAAATTCTGTAAAAACCCAAATTTGATGATAATTTCTTAGGAGACCTATGTTTAGCTATAATACAAAAGTATAATACTTCTCATTAATCTTCTCCACACCATGAGACAAACACTACCAATTTCTACATAACTCCTGTCCCTCTGATAAGGATTAAATTCTGCCATCTGTTGAAATACAAAATGTAGCATAATTTAAAAACCCATATAGAAAAGGACATGAAGCATTACTGCTGTTTTTCAGTTTCGAAGGTAAATTGATCTATAATCAATGTGAGAATTTCAGTCACATTCAGTTTTTCAATCACTTCCATTTTCTCTGCTTTCTTGACACCATTAAAATATAGATTCCATGTTCTATAAATGGAATGAAATTATTCATTATACCTATTAATATACATATGCATTATCTTGATTTGCACACACTGGTTATTACATAGTTCAGACGAATCACTAAATACTTAGTATGTTGTATTACTTTTTCCCCTGTGGAAAATAATGCAATGCATGATATTTACCAAACTACAGAAATTTGATACACTAAGCATGTCTGAAAGTGTCTGTCCTGTCTGATCAAATCATTGAAAACTAATGATGCAACCATGTAAAACGTCTCCTTCTAGTTAAAATTTTCATCATATCTTAATAGGCATTTTATATGTCATGTCCATCATTTAGAGGGGATAATTTCCATACAAGCTATGAAAAAAAAACCCCAAACCATTTCTCCTGTATTTAGTTATACAGGTCTTCAACTGCTATCTACTTCTTGCTACTAGGAATTCATGCATGTGATAAAAGAATAGCATCCTTACACTATTTTTAAGACTATAAATGTCTTCCTTAATGTAAGGAATTAATAGCCAGTGGGATTTGTTATATCTTGAAATATGAATAAGGACACAGATCTTTATCTGAGAAATTAGACTTTGTATGCTTTGTATCTGAAAAAAATGTTTTTCAGATTTTTATATCCTTCCATTCTGTTATGAAAGTTCAGAGAATATAATAGCCATCTCTGAGGACGTGTTTTGTTTTGCTCTTAAGTGTCTGCATCCATATTTCACTTACAGCACTTTCCAAAAATATTGCCTTCAGCAAAATGAGAGCCGAAGCAGAGGGGTGGCTCCAAGAATGGGAATAATGGGAGTTTTCTTTGACTGCATTTCAGCTCTCGTCAGTCAGGCAATACCCCCCCACCCCACCCCATCCCCGACGTCTCTGATGTGTCTCGCAGAGCTGTAAATGACACTACCATTTGTGAAACCGAGCTCTCAGATGGTGAACTCTGTGTCCTGAACTACGGAACTGTCTTCATCTACTAAAAGCTCTACTGGGTCGCCAAACTGCACTAAATTTGTGCTAAATTCTGGCTGCTGGCAGAAAGGCATCTTAGTCAATGCCCATGCGACTCTTAGGATTTTGTCCTGAAACAAAAAGGTGATGTTGGCTGAGTTTTGTCTTACGCATGTGCAGTAGTGGCAGATGTTCTTGGCAATTGTTAAATGAGCTCCAGATGGCAGCTTAGAAGTTTGACCTTAAACATTTTCTCTCCTTCAACGGTAATTTTTAAATGAAGAGATGTGTAGAGCTTGTTAAGTTTTTCTCCAGGATTTAGACAGAAGATAAAATGATGAGGCTCATCAAGAAGATGGATGATGATATTATCTTGTCTTGAATTCATCGCAAGTGAAGTTTGACAGAATCATCTGTTCACCATTATCTATAAAAAGATTTTAAGGGAAAAGAAATAGCCCGGTAATTTTGTTCTTTTTAGACCTCATAGAAACTAAAGAAAACCAATTTTCTGTTTGAATCTTTTATTCATTGTTTGATAAAATTTCATCTATTTATGCAGATTGTTTTCTGCTAGGCTGCTCAGGGTAAACCCTAACTTGATGTGTTTATCCTAACAGAGAACAAATGACTCTGCTCTGAGATTTAAAGAACTCTTGTAAAATTTCCTTTCTACTTCAAAAGACAATGTACATATTTTTAGATCATTTACTACTCTTAACACAGTAATCACCAGATAGTTTGTCAGAGATTATAAGAAAGTTCATCTCCACAGGAAGCTTTATAATTTAGAAAATAACATCTGAAATCATCAAACTCTCCTGCCTGCTGGATTTATTTTCTGCATGCAAGGTTAAAGGAGGATAACTCATTGTTCATTTCCTCATTAGAAAGGAAAACAACATGTCATTGCAGTAAAACTTCTGTATGCTACTTCTAAATGGGTACATGTAGTGGAGTGGGTGATTTTTGAATGCACAATAGACGGTGCTGTAAAATCATCATCTGATTTAATTTTCTCCATTAATTACTTTTTGCTCTGAGGTACCCACAATTGTACAATTTACACTGAAAATTGTACTCCAGAGTCACATTTCTTCCAGCAGAGAGCAGGTAAAAGTCCATCTTAGAAGGGCATCAGGCTCAGGGCAGGAGTTGAGTCCTTTTGGAGCACAGGCACAAGATCAGAGCAGCAAGAGCACAACTCCCTGGGCTCTGCATGCCCCACTTCCCTCAAATACATATGATGGTGGTGCAAGCAGATAGGGCCATATCCATGCCTTATCCCAAAGTGGGCTTGAAATAGCAGTGGAGATGCATGCGTGGTCAGGACTCTGCATTAATAGTGCAGTTTAGATATATTCATGATAATGAAAACATCAGATACCGTCTGGACCTGCAGACCTGCTTGGCTAACTTGGTCTCGTTTTATGACAGGGTGACCCACTTAGTGGATGAAGGGAAGGCTGCAGATGTTGTCAACCTACAACTTTGGTGAAGCCTGTGACACTATTTCCCACAGTATTCTCCTGGAGAAACCTGTTCATGGCTTGGATGTGTGAATGCTTCAGTGAGTAAAAAAACCATCTGGATAGCCAGGCCAGAGCGGTGATGAATGGAGTTACATCCAGTTGGTAGCCAGGTACATCCAGTTGGTGGCCAGGGCTCAATATTGGAGCCGGTTCTTTTTAATAATCCTCAGTGAGTCCACAGACAACACTGATCTGGGTGGGAGTGTTGATGTGCTGGAGGTTAGGAAGCTTTACAGAGGGGTCTGGACAGGCTCTCTTGATGGGCTGTATTGATGGGCTGAGGCCAAATGTTTGAGGTTGAACGAGGCCAAGTGCTGGGTCTTTCCCTTGGGTCACAATGACCCCATGCAGAGACACAGGCTGGGAGCAGAGTGGCTGGAAAATTGTCTGAAGTAAAAAGCACCTGGGGGTGCTGATCAACATCCAGCTGAACATGAGCCAGCATCGCTTTGGCCAAGAAATGCACTGGCTTGTACCAGAAATAATGTGTCCAGCAGGACCAGAGCAGTGATTGTCCCCCTGTACTCAGCACTGGCGAGACCACACATCAAATTCTATTCAATCCTCACTACAAGAAAGACACTGAGGTGCTGGAGCATATCCAGAGAAGGGTAACAGAGCTGGTGAGGGGTCTGGAGCCCCAGTCTTACAAGGAGTGGCTGAGGGAGCTGTGCTGCGTAGCCTGGAGCAAAGAGGATGAGGGAGGATCTTACTGCTCTCTACAACTACCAGAAAGAAGGTTGTAGTTAAGTGGGTGTAGGCTCTTCTCTCAGGTAACAAGAAATGGGACAAGAGGAAATGGCCTCCAGTTGCATCAAGAAAGGTTTAGACTGGACATTAGAAAAAGCTTTTTTGATGAAAGATTTACCAAGCAGTGGAACAGGCTGTTAAGGGCCTGCGATCTCTGAAAATATTTAGAATATTTATAAATATGGTGCTTAGGGACATGGTTTAGTGGTGGACTTGGCATTGTTGGGTTAACTGTTGGACTTGATGATTTTAAAGGTATTTTCCTTTAAAACTTAAATGGATTCTATTATTCTACATCCTACTGCTTCAACAACTTTTGGCACCAGAACTTCAGGACCCAGATTAATGAACTCTAGAAGAAAGAAAGTGAAGGCTAAATAAAGCTGGTGAGTAGAATCTGAACCTTAAATTGTAAAACACTTCTAGGCCCTTTTGAATGAATAAATCTTTGAAAATATTGACTTGGAAATATTTAAAGGCTGCCATTGATCATATCTTTGATCTATAGATAATTCAAGAAAATAAGATCTAATAACATATCTTATTAAAGCTGATGAATGTAATCAGTAGCTTTCAGCCTGACTGAATATTGAATATTCCTTTATATAGCAATAACTCAAAAGAGTAGGAAGTCATTGCCCAAGGTAAGTGGAAATAAAACCATGAGGCCAAAAAGGATTCCCTGGAGTTAATGGCAAAACAGTCAGGCTGTGGTATTGATTTATGCAAATGCCCATTCCTGTCAGTGCATCAGACAGGCAGGGGTACATTTCACTGCAGGAGTGGCCCTGGGGGCAGGCAGAGAGGTTTGGGACAGTCCCAGGTGGCTGAAATAGGCATCTTGGTGCCCATCATCCATGCCTCACAACTTCAGGGAATAAAACTGGGCCCACAGCACCTAAGCAGCACCTGGATATAACCTGCAGGCAGAAGATTTTCTGGTCTTTGATGAAATATATGAAAAGTACAATTAATTTCATCACCATCCCCTATAGAGATACTTATCATTGGGTTCAAACAAAATTAACTCTTCTTTTCTGCCTCTTGTACCCAGAGTTGTCATGAGGTGCAGGCAAAGGCCAGCTGACTGCTACTGGACAAGTGAGTGGGCACAAGTTTGGCCTGTGCAGAAGGGAAAAAAAGCAGTTTGTTTCTTTTTCAAGTTGCTGGAGAATGGAAGTTTGTATATCAATAGTCATGATGAATTCATCATGTGTAATTTGAAACCAGCCTGGTCCAGAAGACTGTTAAAATCAATGTAACTATGGAGTGAATAATTAGAATTCAATCAACAGGGAAAGGTGCTGATTCTTAAGATAGAGAAATCAATATATAGTATGGCAGAAATCATAAATTGCAATGCCTACATTCAGAAAGCAACCTATTTTGTACTTCTAAGATATTTACATCTTTCACTCCCTCTGTGTGTGGGAGTGAAAGATACCCAGTAAGCTACCCAGTAAACACAAAGCTCTCTCTAGCTGTATTTAAATTTTATTTCCTTAATCATGGAAATTTGGTGCATGATAAGCAATTTTAATGTTCTTGTCAACTTTGGGAAAATGTTAATTTAAAACAAAAAAAGCAGATAGACACAAAGGCAGTTTTCTTCATGCAAATGAAGAATTCACTCATGCAAATCACTTTAATAATTATATTAACCATTAAGGTAAATACAAAGATTTAGTTTGAAGGTGTTCTGTCAGAAAAATTGTTCTGTTGGTATTTCAGGGATTTAGAGTCCTGCCTAGAGGCTCTAAAAGGTCTATAGTGGGCCTAGAGGTGTGGAGACAGTAACTAAAATGGTTACCACCTCACAGTAGCAACTTGGGTGTAGAAAGTCATTAGAATTTAAAAACAAAGCATGCAATATCTGAAGCTGTTAAAATAGCCTTCTTAGATTTCAGGGAGAATGTATTGAGAAGCAGATGTTTCCATCAAAGCTTCACAGTGAAGCTTTGACACATGCTTCTGTGGTTTATTTTTGGGTTTTGATACAAATCCCACTTACAATAAAAGCACAGGAAAACCATGTGAAATTATATGCAAATATATTGTACTATCTCTTTTAAGCCATCTCCTTAAAGATGAGCAATAATAAATTTGAATTTTGCTTTCTGAGCAAGGCCCACCAACTTCAGCTGCTGAAATTCAGCTCTGGAGCACAGCAGAGAAGCAAGCAAACAAGTTCCTGTAATAAAATAAGAAAAGATATGAGAGAAGACAGTGGCATGTAGTATGTTGACCTAAAAAATTTGCTCAGTAATAGATTTTATTTCTGTGATCTGTAGGTGATCCTCAGCTCATCTGCACATGGTCTTGCTTATAAAACAAAAAATCCATTTCTCAATCCTGCAAGCTAAGCTTAGCAGCTACTCCATCTGCTGAGCTGCAGTAGCAGGCAGAGGCTGTACTCTGTTGCTGGGTGTTATTTGTATCCAGGGTACAGTGTAAGGTTTTAATTGCAAGCAGTGACCTCCTTTTCGGCTCTCTGCATAGGAATTTCTACAAGGGACCTGCAGACAGAGGAAATATTTTGTAGGTGGGCCCTCCCATGATTCCTTTTTTCCCTGGGCTCAGGTAAAAAATAGATCAGTGGGTTGCAAGTGGGTGCTGAGTTTCTGTCCTGGGCTGGTCAAGTGATGCTTTCCTTTGGTCCAGGGTATAAAGCCTTGCTTCTTTGCAACTCATCAGGCTCCAATTCAGGTCAACTGCATGACTAGAGGCTGCTCTGTGCAATCATGGGAAGTTATTGCTGATCCCAGGATGCCCTGTTTTAGCATTACGAGTAACCATTTTAGCAATCTAATATAAATCTCAGTTTTGTGCGTGTCTTTGGCTCTGTCCTGCAGAGAAGCTTTTAAACTCTTTATGAGTCTCTGCCATTTAATATTACACTATACAGGCTCAGCTTGCAAAAAGGAAAGTACATTGGCAACAAGTTTTTTTTTATCACTGCTAAATATCAAGTGGACAAGACAGATAATCTCCTCTGATTACTTCCTTCACGTTTTATTAGAACATGCTCCTGCATTCATTCAGATATTTAATTTCACTATTGATGGCTGCTTCCTAAAACATAAACAATTCTGTCTTTGTTTGAAAAAAGGTTTATATGATATCCAATAATTGCCTAAAGTGACAGCAACCACTAGCTCAATGCATTCTCCAAGGTTACTGCACTCAAGAGCGCTTTCAACTACTAATTGTTTTTCTTCATGCTTCTTCATTTTTCCTTCAGTCTGGTAATTAATTTCATCATTCCTTCCTCAGGTTTTCATGTTTGCACACTAATTTCCTTCCTCAAGCTCCTGAAATCTTTTTGTATACCTTAACCTTTGGATAGAGGCACAGTCCTCCTGAGCATGCACCCCATTTCTTACGTGGGGCTCTGCTAAATGAGGTAATTCTAGGGCTGTCCTGTCAGACCCAGCAGAGATCTTGCAGATTTACACAGGTGTGACTAAATGTGGGTTAGCTACTCACAAATAAAATACTTTTCCAGTTGCAGTTCCATTAAGCACTTTGATGGCTGTGTGTAGCAGGAAGCTCTAGACTTTTTACACTGGCTTCCTGGGCAGCCACTCTGTCATCAGAGAGAGCCTGAGGATCTCTTCCTTTGCCACGTGAGAAAGGGACTGACAACAGCCAAAGGGAAGTTCTGAATAATCATAGCATCAGCTGAGAAACAGACAAAGATCTATATGCTCTAAAAGAGGAAGGAGCAAGGAATTGCAGTGGCTGCCACTCTCTGTGGAAATAGTGACTCAGTCTCTACGAATATGGAGGAGGGCGCTGGGTTGGGTGACGACAGTGAGACACAGCCACCACTGGCTTCAGGACTCTTATCCCAAAGGTTTTGGCATCATTAACCTGACTGTTAGTCATGCTCATGCAGGAGAGCACAGACATGCCAGAACAAAAGGCCTTACCTGTGCCCATCAGAAGCTGTTAGTTGGCAACAGGATCTCATTCCCCCAGCACCATAAACTGCTGCTTCTGACATGATGTGTTCCCCATACCTTTTGCAATGGCTGTGTGTAAATACTTGAAAATATTTACACTGACTTACAAGATCACAGTAGGCAGTGAAAATCAGCAATGTGAAATTTGTTGACCTGCTCTGATCAGTGCTTAATATAACCTCAAATGAAAAAGTGGGTATTTCTGGAATACAGGTTACTTCATTTAAAGGGAAAATGTTTGTTATGAAGCATCAGTCTTTGCGGTCTGGTGACTAGAAGAAAGTAATTTTGTATGAAAATTCAACCTACCCATACACTCTGGAGAATACATTTTATCTGTTCACTTCAGGATACTAAATTGCAAGTATTTGATATGACAGCTTTTGCTGTCAAATTATCCCATCTCTAGGTGGTGGTGGCAGTGGCAGTAGAGGTAATGGTGGTGGTTCTGGCTTTCTAACACTAAGCTAGGGGAAGAAAAGACCTTAGTGAAGCAGAAAGCATGACCATAACACAGAAATGAGAAAGGATGTTCAGGGGCAAGTGTAATACCTGAAAGGTGTTGTAATTCAGTTATTGACAATGCCCAGGTTTCACACTATCATCGTCTTCTTAAAGGATTGAATTCAGTCCTCTTTGATGGCTTAGAAGTCTCTTTTCCTATACGACATAATCCTTATGGGCAGCTGCTACAGAATGCACCGTAATGAAGGCAGGTGCTGAATACAGGATACATTTATGTAATAAGGAGAATTTCATACATTTTATTTGAAGTTGATCTATCAATTGCAAACCACAATCTGATGTAGATAAATGAGAGGCCCCATTCTGCTGTTAGGGCGGCAGAATGGAAATTGTAACCACAGACTGCACACCCAGAATAGTATTACAGCACTGTGCATGCACACTTGCTGGGGACAAGGAGGCCTCTGTTAACTCATTTATTCTGACTGCCTATAGAGGATAAATTAGCCCTATATTAAAAATGTACTCTAAAAGCATGTATGCAGATACCTGGAAGGAAAATATTATCTGAAGAAAAAACTGTACCCTATCTCGTTTGCTAAATACTGTTTATTTCCTTTACTAAAACCTCTCCTCTCACCCCCATCCCAATGTAAATTAGCAGTTGGTGATAGTAAAACTGGTGATTCAGTGAGAGCCTGAATTTTTCCACCTTCTTAGTACCTTTTGGTGGTTTGGGTCCATTCCACTGTAAAATCTGTTGTTTCACAGCTGGCTAGTTAGTCCACCTGGAAGAAAGGATGTGGCAATAATTTTGTGTACATTCTGGGCTGGGAGAAGAGGAATCACGTGTGAAAAATCTGGCTGCAGACACAGCAGGAGTCAAGTTTCATGTTGTGGAGCTCTGAACTTCTAGGTTAGTAAATGCAAACTCTAGTGAAAGAATGTATTTGCTTCTGTGTCATGCATGGACCTCTGACAGCAGGGTGTCTGAGGGATTTGCTAATAATGGTTTCCCTTTAAGCTACCTAGCATATGGGGGGTTTTTTATAGTAGATGATCCCGAAAATCCTGACTATTTTAATCTATTTGCTTTTGAAAACATAACTTGGCAGTCAGTGTTATTACACTGACACAAGCATCAGCTATGTACCTCACACCAATTTGAGATTAAGGAAAACAAACAAAAATTCCTGCTATTTTCATTCACTGCTGGAATTTTAATTCAGTGCTGGAAGTTTCAATTGGTTTTATAAGCGAAGTTCTTCCTAGACTACTTGCAAATTTGAAACAAAGGAACACACAGATCTATTTATAAATCAAAAGACTTGGATACAAATGCATCATGTATGCATCTAGACTTAAATGTGCTTTGACCTTAATACACAAGATCAAAAAATAGTTTGATGACAACTCACAAATGTTAGGTCAAGGATGTATCTATGTGTGTACAGGGCCCACATTTCTTGCAGTTTCTGCTCCTGTTGAATATTTGAATAAAAAGACTTCCAGGTCTACTGACTTCAGGTCTACTGAAGAACTTTGCAATTTATAAACAGTACAATAAATAGTGGTACCTGTGCTTTAGTTCTACAAGTACTGTCAAATATTTGCCATGATGTCAATAAAGTTTTCCTAAGCAATATATTTTCTACCTAAGCATTTAGCTTTAAAGGGGTAATTGCAAAGCAGAGCATTTATTTGTAAAGCAAACAAGATAGTAACAGGCTGCTTTGTTTATTCTTTAGCTGCTTTCCTATAGTAATTAAGATAATCCCAAAAATTACAAAACAGGAACATTAATGCTTTTCCATTTCCAAAATTATATTAAATTCCCAAGTGCACATTTTTTTAAAAAACACTTCCAGCAAGTCCAAACAACCACTCCATTTGTGCAGCCCAGATCAGGTGTGTACTAGAAAGGCACTGGAGAACACGTCCCTCAGGGTCACAAGTCCTGCCAGCAAACCTGCTCCACTGTGGGCTTCTCTCCATGGTCCCACAGCTCCTGCCAGGAGCCTGCTCCAGCACAGGCTTCCCATGGGGTCACAGCCTCCTTCAGGCATCCACCTGCTGTGGTGTGGGGTCCTGCACAGGCTGCAGGTAGATCTCTGCTCCACGAGCTGTGGGGCACAGCTGCCTCACCATGGTCTGCACCACAGGCTCTGTGGGGAAACTCTGGTCCAGCACCTGGAGCACCTCCAGCCCTTCCTTCTCCACTGACATCAGAGCCTGCAGAGTTGTTCCTCTCACATATTCTCCCTTCTCTGTTTTCCAGCTGCAGTCTGCTCCTGTGAAGTAACTTTTTCCCCCTTCTTAACTCTGCTACCCCTGAAGTGCTACCACTACCCCTGATGGTCTGAGCCTTGGGCAGTGCTGGGTCTGTCTGGGTGTCAGCTGGCAACAGCCCTGTCAGACATGGGGAAAGCTTCTAGCAACTTCTCACAAAGCCATCCCTGTAGCCTGCCTCCCCCTGCCCCCAAATATTGCCATGCTAGCCCAACACATGGTGACAGATCACACTGCTCTCTCCAGATGTGGAGTAACAGTCTCTAGCAATGAAAGAGCTGCATGAGTGTATTTGTGGAAGTTCATGATCTGTCCCAAGTTACTTATTAAGTATTCTTACATTTCATTCCAAAGACGGAAGGGTGGAAAGTTATGATACCATCTGGAAAAGATGATTTTAGTAGTCACAAGCCTAAAGAAGTCCTGGAGAATGGGTTATTTAAAGCATCCTTGAGAAAGTCACCTTTGTTCAGCAAGTTACCATGAGACAGAGACAGAAAGAGGGTGGCTTGCACTGGATTAAGGAGTGAGATAAATTCATTGCAGAATTCAAACATAGGATGAAGGATGATTGCTTCTTATTGAGGGAACAATCTGCTGTAGGAATTTACCATGTTACAGGTTCTCACAAAGAAGGTAGTGAATTACGCTGTGTCCTTTGGGAAAAGAACAAGAAGAAAAGGGCATAAAATAAACAGGAGAAAACTATATTTGTTATGAGGAAAAGTTTCCTAAAAGTAAAGGAAAACCTTCATGTGAAACCTAATTACTAAGAGAAAGTAAGCCAAATCCTAGAGAGCATGGTTTATATACAGTTGAGCTGAGCTGAGCCAAGGGAAATTAGCAGGAATCCTGTGAGATGTGTTAGGATTTTATGATCCTGAGGCTCCATCATGGCATTCCCTTGCTTTTTTTTTTTGTACAGCATTTTGCAGCAGGGGGGCCTGAAGGCAGGAAAAATGGCTGTGGGTATGCGACAGGAGGGAAATGCCCTTTGCTAGAAAATTTTCTGCCATTACCCATGTTTCCAGAATTGCTCCAAGCCTAGTTTCCAGCCTGAGCTGACACAGCTCTTCCAGATCTCTTTCTCTTTGAACAGTCCAAACTTAAAGGCATTTTTAGTTTTCCCAGGCTACTCTTCCATTTAATGTGTAAAGTTATACACTTTAGTGTTTGGAAAGCTCGTTCATGCTATTATGAAGATGCAGAGTTTTATTGCCCATGCATGCTGCTAACTCCCAAATCCATCTCATATCCCAGTCTTAACAAAGAGTTTCAAATAGATGAGGATATTCTCGGAATGAGGAACAAAATTCCAAACAAGGATCCGACTTGGAGAAGGGCTAAGAGAATGAGATGTGCAACTTTATCTACCCTGCTAGATCTTATGTCAAAGAGCGCCACACAATGGTCAGCTCCCATCAAATACTGCCAGCAGATTCAGCTCCATTAGCAGAGTAATTAGACTAAAAGTTTATAGCTAAAAGAAGATGACCCACCATAGCAATCACCACCGTCTCAGAGAAATACCTTCATCTAAAAACCCAGCTGTGAGACTATTTTTTGGCATAAAACAGGCAATAATAAGTTAAGCATCTTGGTTGTGCTCCCTTAAAACTCTCTTTTGTTTTTTATGTCCCTCAGCTTCTAGCTAAAGGGAGGTGTGTGATGAGCAGTGAAATTTCTTACAAATCTTAGGCTGGCCAGCATGCGTCCTACATCCCATATAGAATATTTAACCTCATTTTCCTTAGACTGACACTGTAGTAATACCTTGTGGAGGTGCAAAGGCATGGGACAGTACGGACACTTGGCCATTTGTGAACCATTATACAATGAGCAAACACTTGGGACTAATGCTCACACTAGATTTTTAATAATTTTTAAATCTGTAGTTCTTTTTCTATATCTTACATACTATGATTGTCAGTCTGTCTAGTATTTATTCGACTTTCCACCTTCATTTCTCCCAGAATTTCTCGGGAACTTTATTTTTTTCCTGGAACATATGAATTCCATAATGTCATAATTTGCTCAGTGTTGGAATCCAAGCTGTCAGAATGGGTTCAAAATATGTCCATTGGTCTTAATAAGCAATGCAAACATTCAACACATAGTACAGTGCTGACACTGGTGAAGAAAAACCCATCCTGTTTTATTTCGTTCAATCCTCCTTTAGCTTCAGGACAGCTGCCAGACTGTCATGTCACAGAATTTCTGCTTTTCTTCCCAGGTATTTTAGGGTGCAAGAGGAACCAGAACACTGGAATTGCATATTTACTGCTACGGTGTCTTGCTTCAACAGATTGTGAATTACTCTGGAGGTACCCTCAGTTTCATGAGCCAGTTTGCTTCTCTGTCGATTTACATTGACAGCTTGTCCATAGATGTTGAATCAGTGCAGAACTCTGTATATCAAGAGTGTTGTGGGGGTAAGGGAATTTTGTTTTTCTCACATTCAGGGGATGTGTAGAGACCAAAGGGCAATATGAAGAATTTACCTCTCTGACATTTAGTAGTCATGTCGAGATAGTAAAACCGCTCTAAGAGAGGCTTTGGTAAGATTTTTTTCAGTCTTTATAATACCTAAGAGCAGTCAGCTGTAGCTGAGAAATCCAGGCACCACAGTAAGGATGGAGAAGATCTACAGTATCCCTTAGTGACAATTGAAAGACAAGAACATACCCTTCAAGATCATTATGGATGCTTTGAAAAGCATTTAAATCACACTGTTAATTTTTTTTTTTTTTCAATTCATTTTGTGTGATACCAATAACTGAAAGACAAAAGAAACTGTCTCCAAGCTTAGCACTCTGATACAATAGGCTATTCTTTTCCGGGAGGTACCATAATCAGGCATTATTTGGTAGAACAAAGATGAATGTTTCCTCTTCTCTGGAACCAGACAAACTAGAAATTACGATGTTACATAGCTTTGACAAACATATTTCAAAAGGCCTGGAGGAACAGGCTTTTTTTTTTTTTCAGAAGAACTTCCTCCTTTACAAACCACATTTCAACAGAAAGCCTTCTGATACTAATTAAGCACTTCATTCATCCATTTGTGGTCTGTGATTCTGTGGAGGGCAGCAGTCTTCAAATCTCATTTCTGTAGCAAGATGAGAGCATTTTAGGGAAAGTGTGACCTCCTGATTTTCAGATGGGCTATCCAGGAAGACAGAAAGGACAACTCAGACAGGATAGGATCACAGGAAACCTGTAGTCCAACCTCCAGCACATGACTGGGTCAGCCATGGGGTCAGGCCAGGTCGCTCAGGAGTCTATCCAGTCTTGTCTTGAAAAGGCTCTATGCATGGAGCCTGTAAAATTGGCTATACCTCCAATAAGATATAAATGCATCACATAATAGCATGCACACTCACATAAACCCTGTTCACCCAGAGCTAGGGCAGAGGGAGTAAGAGAAGGGGAGTTAACCTTTCCATTTACACCTGTTAATGGAATTCCTCACCAGTCACTCAAACACAGAATTAATTCACCTTTTTTTCAGAAAAAAAAAAAAAATCAGGACATCCTAAGGCATTTTCCAGCCCTGCAGCACTTGATAGACTAGTAGCTGCTATTTGAAGAACATTTTAGAATTGAAGTAAGATGATGCACCAAGCTTCAGGAAAAAAAAAATGCTGCTACTGTTTACTTTTGGCTGTCTTCTGAGAACAGGAGCCCATTAGGATAAAATAGCTTCACGGTCAACTCATTAAAGAGTTTAAGTCAAGTTTTTGGAGACTGCTTAAAAACAAAACTTTTTAATAGCTGAAGAACCACAGACACTTTGAATTGCCCAATATTTTTGAATGAGCATGAAAGGCTTTGATAATTACCCCAGCATACTGAGCAAATGAATTTTATACCAAGTTGCTAGCAGTTTTTTTAAAGAACAAAGAAAATGCCCCATAGCAATGCTTGGGAGAGGCAAATTTTAGCCTCCTAACTGAGGAAAGGAGAATGTTGTAGGTGGTGTATTTCTAGTTAATTAGCTGAAAATGAAAAAAGCTCAAGGAAATAAAATGAAACTACTTGCTGAATGGTTTGTACCCTGGAGCAAAAGACACCTTCATAATGATAAAATGTTTTTAATCACCAAAGGCTTGTTTAATGGGCTCTATATTTGTATATAACACTGAAACTATGCCAGTGTGGCCTGTCCTAAAAGTCAGTGCAGCAAATGATAACAGCACTTGGAATGAATTTGGCTAATCTAAAAATGTCTCTGAAGGTCTAATCCTTCCCCTTTGGAAAAAGATCAGGCCAAACAGGCACAGTTTTGTCACTGCTGCTACTTGAGCCAGGGTTTTTATATTAAATTTTTCCTTTAAACATAAGAATCTCCTTGAAATGTGTGTGTCTCTGCAGATGGCTGCGCTAGCTTTGCAGAAAACTTTGAAAAATGATAAATGGGAACCCAGGTTGTGTGGAAAGTTCAACAAGTGAGGAGGGTTTCTTAACAGCTCACAGCAATTATATGTGTGGTTTCTGCCCCACAGTTTGAGCACCCACAAATTTTGGGGCATTACACAGGGCACAGTCCATGGAGAAGCAGCTCTGAGTGTGGGTTACTGTGACTTACCCACCTGCCACACCAAACCTTCCTCCATGGCTGTTCCTGAACATCTACACAGGAAATGTGTGTAAAGAGCCTAAATTGCTCTTATTGTAGAGTAAAGGTGGTTTTATTTCAGCAAATTGACCTCTAATTTTTGGCAGATTGCAGTTTTAATTCAGAACCTGCTACCTTTCTTCTCTAAACCCACTAACCGCTCCTGTTCCTGCGAGAAGGCATCACCACTCGGCTGCTGTCTCACTGCTTTCAGAGGATGATGCTGCTACTTTAACTATTGAGTTATTAGTATATCAGAATTCAAGGGAAACATGCAGAAACCTGCCAGGAACAGAGTTGGTGGTGTAGGCACTGGCTCCGCACCAGCCCTGCTGACACAGACAGACTGCCGCCACCCTTTTGTAATTTGTTTCTTTTTTGCCACACGTCAGGCTTCAGAAGGTGCTGATTACATTTACGTAGTTGATGAGCTTCCTAATCCAGTGTCTCATTTCACCTGCTTGCTGAATTTTTAATCTTTAATCTGGTAAAGATTCTTATATGCACAGCTGGACTATACCCTCTGCACCAGGAGAATCTGTGTGGAACAAGTATTATCAAAGCTAAGTGCACTAGTCTGGAGTTCTTTGTGGTTTGAGGTTTTTTTGGTTGCTTGGTTTTTTTACTAAGTTGTAAAACAAGACTTGGCTTTATCCCAAGGCAATTAATTTATTCCGTTAAGTGAAGAAAAATAAAAATAAAGACAACTGATCTATTCGGTGTTATATATAAGTTTAATTAGTTGATGGATACAGCCTGAGTAGATCAATCTGAAGAAATATGCTTACAGCATGTACTTACTGAGTGAAATTAAATCTACAACACCCAGAAGGTTAATCTGTATATCCTTACTCGAAGCTTCAGTGACCTTCATTACAATCTTCTGAGTGTATTACATCAGGAAAATAAAATTCAGTAGGCATGTTGTTTTTCTCTAAAATCTCACAGGCCATCGGGGACTAATAGATCTGTAATATAAATATGAGGTTGCATTTTTTTGTTGAGGCATATGGTTAACAGAGGATCACATCCCTGCCAGGTTGTCTAAAAGGGAAAATATGCTCAACTCCCCTGAAATAGCAAACAACTACCATATTCTACTTCCCACTCTCCTTCCTCCCCTTTTATTTCTAGTAGGCAGCCAGACAAGCTACAGGTGTGAGGGATAGTCTTTACTCACTTGAACTTTAAAATGGATCCATGGCTGGCTTTAATGGAAAAATCTTTTCTCCCCGGGCTTTTTCTGAGCTGCTAGCTCCTATAATGAACTGTGACTAGGGAGACCCTTAAGTTAGATAAAACAGAGAAAAATCATAGCACTACGGTGAGGTTACATGTATTCACACAACCCAAACTAAGCAGGAACAGGACAGTTTAGCACCTGGATTGAAAATCCAAGGGAACACTCCTGCACACAGGTCTTGGCTGCCCATGGCTGTTACAGATCCTGGAGCACTGTTCAGTGAACATCTAAGCTTTGGACAGGGTAATTACAGTCTGCTTACCCAAGCCCCCCAGGAAATCTGAGGAACACCCAGCTCTCTCCTATGCTCTGAAACACTTGTTTTCAGCTGGTGGGCCATGTTCAGCTTCCTGATGAAGGTTCTGCTGCGCTGGTTGGGGAAGAGATACCTGTACGCTGTCTCAAAAGCGTGTGAGATGATTTGAGACCTGCTGGAGAAAAAGATGTTGCATAAACTTGAGCGGTTACGTTACTGTTACTCCAGGAGAGGCCTCAATGCCATAAGCGAGCAAGGGGGCAGTGAATCAGGGAGCATTTTGGAAAAACCTATCTGCTGGGGTCATTTTAGAAACAAAGAACTGCAACGAAATGCCTAAAGGAGAGAGAGAGAGACAGATGTAAGTCGTTCGAACACAGCTTTGGTAAGTCAGAACTCCCCTGTACTTATCCCACTTTAGCAAAAGGGCCAGAGCTATTTCTTCAAGGACTTCCTTGAAGAAATGTAAGCAAAGCGATGTTGCCGTTAAAGAGAGATAATGTCATTTACCCACATATTTGCTCTATTGTCACAATAAGCAGATAAGGTTTGCAAGGCACATGTGAAAGTCCAATAAGCATTAATTAAATATTTTTCTCTGTCATCCTGGTTCCCATAGACGACAATAAAGTTTCTACGCTACCTGTTGTAGCAGCTAATTAAAGGTATGAGTTGCCTCTACCTGGCAGCGTAGACATATTTATTCGCTAGCACAGGGAGAGCTACCCCTGGATATATGGAACAGCAAACAAAACCTGTTAGCAAAGCTCTTTATCTCCGGGCGGCAGGGAGGGAGCGCGGTGTCACGGGGGGTGCGGGCGCACACGGGGGTGGCCGGGGGGACTCGGGAGCCCCGCGGGGACCTGCCCTCTGGGGCCGGGGGTGTCCCATGCCGAAGGACCTGCCCTCTGGGGCCGGGGGTGTCCCATGCCGAAGGACCTGCCCTCTGAGGCCGGGGGTGTCCCATGCCGAAGGACCTGCCCTCTGGGGCCCCTGCCCAGCCCGCCCGGCCCCAAAGTTTGGCGGGGAAAGTTTGTGTGTAGGCGCGGCNCTGGGGGACGAGGGTCAGCCCCGACCTCCGGCGTGTCCCTGGCGAGGGGCTCCAGCAGCGGGAGCGGCCCCGGGGGCTGCGGCGCGTCCCAGAAGTTGAGGGGATAGCGGAGCCCCAGCCGCGGCACCGCGCGGGGCTGCGCTCCGCACACCGAACAACTTTTCTGCTGACTCCCCGCACCCGCACACACCCCTCCGTCGTCACACGCCGGGAATCGGGAATTCGTGGCACGTCTCCAGAATAAAAAAATGGGCTGGTGTTTTGCCTGTGCGTTTTCTAGCAGTAGAGTGAATGACTGGGGCAGGCTGCGAGTCTTGTCGGCATGCTGATAGCACCTCGGTTCACTGCAGTCCGTAAACAAGACGGTGTCGTTTCAACAGTTCAAAAAAGGGAAGATCTGGCCTTGATACTGTCCTTTTGCTAATGTTCCTTATCCTGAGAGTGGGAAGAAGTCCCACCTGCAATCCTGTAAGAAGACTGAGAGCCATCAAGTTGCTGTCTTGTGAGCAGTGTTTTGTTTAACTTCCCAAAATCCAGACGACTTCCATGGGACTGCTCACTGACTCCCAGGAGTGCTTCAGACAGGTAAGAGCTAAGCATGCCAAACTTGCCTTTTTCTGCTGAGGTCCCTCGGTCCTGACTGGGAAATGTTATTAATAATAGTGATTTTTCCTTTTTGAAGTGAGATGTCCAGCAGCTGTAGGATGAAACCCTTGGAATTGAATGTCCTGGTGAACTGGTGAAGTTCCAGACCTGATGCTTTCTGTGTCTTCTCTATTCTCTGTAAGTAACCAAAACTTTCCCTGATCCTGATGTGTCAACCTGCATACACATGGGTAGGACAACTTGGCATTTACATGTTATTAACACAAGCTTAACTTTTGTTTGTTTAGAACTGCAGCTTTAAATTAATCTACCAGTGTCATTAAACTATGTGCATTAGACCAACATGGTCTGAAGTTTAGTAGGATTTATGGTTGAGGAGCAGGACCAGGTAAGTGGTGTGCGTGTTCTCAGAAGCAATTGAGAGTCTTGCTTACATCCATTGTTTCACCAAATGGATTTTTTTTCTTTGGAAATATATCAAAAGATTAATGAGGAACTAGTGACGTTAATAGATCAAAATGGCGAAATCAAATGCAAACCATATTTTCTTTGCCATGTTATTAGTTTTGTATAATGTGTTGTATGCTGTAAAGTGCATTTATAACAAAATGTAATTGCTATAACAACAGTGTGGTCTTCTGTGTAACAAAGGAGAGTGAAGTTGAAAAATGTTAAATATGTACAAGTTGACTGGGTGGGAAGTCGCTCTGGTGATGTTGATGTTTGGAATTCCTTGACTGCTGTTAAAATTTCAAAATTTTAAGGTCTATTTTTTAAAAGAGGCTTTATTGTTTCATAATTGGCAGTGGTTGAGTGAAGAATGCTCACTTTGATAAAAACAGCTCTCTCCTTTGAAGAGGAATCCCTATATATTAAAAAAAAATTCATTTCTGTGTCTTATGGAACACTAACAGAATTCTCTTAACTTGATTTGCAATGTTGGTAGGTAGTAATCTTCTGTTATTGCCAGTAATAAAAGTTGGGCAGGCCAGATGGTGTCTTCAATTACACTTTAACACAGCCTTCTTATAAGCAGCTCTTCAGGTGAAGAAGTTGCTGAGGTGTCAGCAGGACTGATGTAACAGTGGGCCTGTATGCTGTTTGTGTCCTCCTAGTAAATTCCTATGGACAGGAAAAACTACATTATGGGAATTTTGGTTTGGTTTGGGATGATTTTTGGGTTTTGTTGTTTGGGTTTTTTCTGGGGGGTGCTTGATGCGTGGTTTGTTGGTTCCGTTTTTTAATTTTTACACACTTTCTCAGCACCACTGTTTTGACTGTCTTGAGGAGCTTACTCGCGTGCTTTAAATTTATGGCCTTTGACTTCACCCAGCCCTAAAGCTCAGCGGGACTTGCTGGAGATACAAAATGGCGAATACTGAATACTTATTTCTAGCAACCTTTGTAATAAACCAGAACAAAAAGTAGCACTGCCTGATATGAGGAACTGTGCAAGCATTGTTAAGAGCTGGAGCTCTGCCTTGTGCTACTTGTTGTGAAGCCAGAAAGTTGAGATGTGGACAGTGGAAAGGTGATCCTGGAGGATCATCTGCGTGTGAAGTGGGACATGAGCTAACAGATGAGAAGTGAGGGAGGAGGGGGAGCACTGAAGTGAGAAGATATCCTTGCCTCCTTCCACTGACTGAGCTGAAAGTAGTCTGGGCCAGTATCCAGCAGAACATTCCTCACTGCAAAATTTTCTTGCCATGATAACTTCAGTGGAGGTATCCGAAAATGTAGTCCTTCTTGAGGTAAGGAAGGAAGGAGGGAAAAAAATTTAAAAAAACCCAGAAAACAACAGAATTGTGCAGTTGCAGTAGCTTTCTGTGTTCTTTTTCTCGTTTTCATTAATTCAGTTGTGTCTAAGGAGATACTGAGTGGGTGGGAATTTGAAGTATCCCACAGGAATATGAATGCTGTGACCATTATAAAGATTGTCTGGGATTTTTCATCTGTATTCTGCTGGTTAACCCTGCTTCCTGATAGTCTTTTTTTCCAGGTGAAGCAAAAAAAATCTGGAATAAAAAAGAAAGGTTTCTAAATAGCTTGAGGCAACCTAATGTTTTGTGTTTATATGTCCTTGATTTTGGAAGTAGGTGATGGCGAGGGTCACAGTGGTGAGGAAATCTAAAGTTAGCCAAACATACTGACCAAATGCCATTGGTTTTGTGTGATCTAGACTAGGAGTGAGCCAGGAATGGTACCTGGGTGCTGAGGTGCCTCTCCTCAGCTGCAGGTATATTTGACTGCAAGGAAGAAAAAGTTGGATGATGTACTGAAAGGAGGAATCATGCCAGAAGCAGGAGGTGCACATTTTTGGGTGGCTGTGTTATTTCAATTGCTTTTGTTGGCCCTGTACTGGAATGTACCTGTTTGGGTACATAATGGGCAAAATAAAAGTGGAATGAGGATTCTTGAAATTCTTAAAAATGTAAGCAATTTGGACTCAGGAAGGAGTGACTCTAGACCTGTAAAGTTTCTGAATTTTTGTTGTGTTTGTCACCTAAGGCCCACTGTGTTATTGTCTGCCAGATTTACTGCTTCTCCATGATTGATAAGGATACATATTAGTCTATCTCCAGTTTCTTCAAGTTTCTTCAAAAGAAGTTGGAATTTTGAGGTGTGTGGCTTGAGTTGAAACAGGAGGGACATTGGGGTCCATACATCCCAAAGGGATGGGTGTGACATTGGGCAAAATCAAGAATCTAGTTCAGCATAGGTGGAGGGCACGGAGCAGTTTCTTGGGCTACTTTAGTTCCCTCATGAAGAACCATCCAGCAGCATGGTCAAGGTATCACCCAGGGGAGCCATATGGACTGGGAGCAAAAAAAAAGATTGACAGCTTAAACAGGGATACTGAACTTCTGTCTGGATATGGGTGATCTCTTTTGAAAATACTTGGGTGGAAAGTAACAGCTTTTTGGCTCTTCACAGCCTCAGGAAAGCATTTATCTTGATTAAAGAATATTTGCAGGTATTTCCTCTCGCCCAGGATGCATGAGAGTGTAATCCATGACCGTTGCTTTTTAATACAAAAGGAGCACATTTGTCAGTGTTGTGCAGCCATTTTTCAAGTTCTACTAGAAGACTCACAGACACAGACTTTTTTAAATGTCACTATAATTTTTTCATATGTGGGTTACAAATCACTGTGTTAAATAAATTGAACTACTCGTTCAAGCTGAAAAGCCTTTAAAATCTTATAAGGTAACAGAAGAGTTGGGTTTGATATATATAGATTCTAACCTGAGCTAAAATCAGTAGTCTAATTAAAAGTAATGTTACTCTCATTTAAAACTAATCTTAAAGCTTAGGCATCACATAACTGAAGAATACAGTTTAATATAAATTAAATTTAAATAAATTAATCTAATTGGAAGCAGCATGTAAACTCTTGATACAAAGATAATTGTAGTGACTGTGATGGTGGAGTAAATTTGCCTTAGGGTGTGTTTGATAGCTCAAAACAAACAAAAAAAAGAAAAACACCTTGAACTGCTGTTTCCTTTCACACACTTCTTTCCACTCAAAGCCAAAACTAACCTAGTAGAAAAGCATCTGTTTTCTTATTAACAGATTAAATTGCTTAAAAGTGGTCCTTATTTTGCTGTGCATCTGCATCATTACCTTTCAAGGCTTGTAGATGGTGCTGCATGCAACCATTAAGGTATTTGGGCAAGGTCAGCTCTATATCCTATGCTGTCATGGGTCATATATGTATGTGATACCTGCCAAAGGAAAAACCATTGCCACTGTTCTTTGGGTAAATTCTTTGTGGGCTGTAATTTGGTTAAACTTCCTCAGTAAGCCCTCATGGTGGTGGGAAGAGTTGGGCAGTCAGGAAGGATGAGAGCAAGTGGCTGGAGAGAGCAGCAGTGCCAGCCTACAAGTGTCAGAAATGTTCATGGAGATGTGGCTTTTAGCGCCATCCATGCGGCCTGAGAAAGCTTTTCTTGCCCACTCAAGGACAGTTTTTCAGAAGGAAGGGGTGAATATATGGGAGGTTTGTGTAGTTGGAGGTGGAAGAAAGTAACAACATCACAAAAGTGGGCTTACTTGGAAGCATGCACTGTCATTGTGTGTGTCTGGATTCTTCCTCACCTTTTTATTATGAGAGAAACTTGTGAATCCCAAACAGCAAGAAACTGATTCCTGCTTTCTAGTACCTCTAATTGAAGTAATTTATTTCAAAGATTCTTATTCAGACGCTCATGTCTTATTTATTTGCTGCCTTTTTTTTTTCTCCTCATAATCCAGCTGCTGTCAATGTCCTGTTACCAGAACAACACAGCTTTTGTTTGGGGGAAAACAGAAGAGGTTTGTATTCACTGGTTCTATAACTAGTGGTTCTTGAAACATTGCTTATGCTGAGAAGCTTGTGTCTCATCAGCAGAGTGACTTCTGAAGACATGCAAACAGTGCATTTGCTGCAGCCCTGAAGTTAGGTGCAAAGATCTGAGTAGCCTTGTAGCACAGATAAAGAAGACTGCAAGTCTGAAAATGCTGAGAGAAGGCACTGTAGGAAAAGAAGGTGCAAATGGTAACAAGCTAATGAAGAGCTGGGTGAAAGGAGGCTCCACTACTCACACCTATACAAAAAGCATTTCACAGCATTCCATGAGCATTTTCTGGCTCCATCTTCACTGCTCACTTCCAATCCTGTGCATCACCACAATAGCTGCAAACAGGTACTTGTATGTAACATATGGGAAATTCCCTCTTCCCAGGGAAAGGAGAAAGAGGAAGATGGAGTAAAGCCTCTCTCACCTTCATTTCATGTATCTGGTTCTAACCAGTTGTTTCATGACCCTTACAAAAAGGCCTTCAGACAGAACATTTACATTCTGTTAATGTGTAGCTATCTGTCATCTACAGAACAATTACACATAAAGTGATTAATATTTAAACTGTGGCTCACATTTTCTGCAGGCAAGTTTGTGTATAAGAGGGGTGTATAGTTTAATGGCACAGAATTGGAAAAACATCTGAAGAGTCCTGAGCAGTTTTGTTGTTCTTGAAATCTTTCATGTCTTTCTAATGTAGTTACTTTGTTCATTCAACAGCTTTTTTTAATGGGAGTTCCTGCTAAGCTTTATGTGTACTGTATTTTTAGAAATGCAGCAATTATAGATCTAACAGTGCTGAGTTATTAAAAAATACAAGCTTGTGGAACATGGAGTACTTGTATGATTCAGAATAATTGTTAAGTGCTTGCATTTTCTTTTTCTGTGTATTTATCAGATTTATCTTTCAGACATCTTCCAGTAGGCTGTATTCCTTTAAAGCTTGAGTTTTTCCAAGTATTCTTTGTGGTAATTCATCAGACACTTCTCATATGCACTGACAAGGATGTCCATTATGCTGAATTTTAATGCATTTTCTTTTCCTGTGCAGGCCAGTTCCAACAGCTGCTCTTCAGCTTCTAGTAATGCACTTTCAAAGTGAGCACATTCTCATTCAGGTTAAGCAGTTGTCTTCTAACGATCCACAGTGTCTTCGTGTTCTGATGTTATAAAATGAATTTTATGGCCCCTTTGTGGCAGGTGCAGGGTATCAGGTAAATTACTTACTTCCTCTGGGCCCCCTGCTGTGCAAGAAAGCAATCTTTTTGATAAGTTTTTACATTTGAACTCATTTCCATTAAACTTAATAGCAAGAATTCAGTTCCTGACAGATCCCTCTCCATGTTGCAAAACAGCTGAGTAAAAAGACGATCCATTAATTCATTTTCTGCTGTGTTTTACTGATACCATCTTATGCCGACATTTCCTAATCCTGCAAAACTCAACGTGGATTCATATTTGAGGGTGAACATCATCGTGAACTCCTCGATGAGCAGGCTGAACCGATGCTGAGGCTCTGCCAGCTGAGTGGTTGCATCGCGGGGGGATCCATCCTTAGGGGCACGTGGTTATACAGTCCAGAAGCAGAGGTGCTGGGCTGCCCATCACAGGCTGGCAGCCTCTTGGAGTGTGACCCAGCCACCTGGGAGGCTCCAGCTGCTTGCCATAGCTCCCCAGCTGTGATGGTTGGTGGGCAGAGTGAGGTACTGGTGTGACACCCAACCATCTCATTTGGGTCATCGCCTCCCTCTGTTATGGCAGCAGGTGATGTTTGCTGTTCTCAAGGTGGAATGGTCTTTTTAGCCACTTTGAGAAAAGCATTGGCTTGGAACTCATCTGGGGGTAGAAAGAACATTGAGACTGTGAGCAGAAATATAAGCATCGAAAGCAATAGCTTGTGAGAGTTCCAGCTTGTATATAGTATGCTGTTTACACAGTCCCTGGTGAAGAATAAAAATGTAACAGGAGAACAACCTCCCTCTCTTGTTATTCCAGGTTGGTGTCTCTGGGGAAGATACCGAAGAAGATGCAGGCATGCTGAAAACTTCAGAAAAGTGAGCAATGAGTCCTTCTGAAAGCTGAAAAGAAGCCCCCTTATAGGGTCATGAACCTCAGACAAGTCTTCGTGTCTGTACTGCTGTTTGGAGTAGCTGGTCTACTCCTCTTCATGTATCTGCAAGCTTGGATTGAAGAACAACATACAGGTACACTAAGTTTTTTCTCTCTCTCTTTTTTTTAATGTAATTGCATCTCTTTTTTTTAATGTAATTGCATCTTTTTTTTTTAAGATGACCATAAAATCTGTTGAGGACAGTTGGGGGTGGAGTCCCCCCCCTCGGCAATAGAAGGGCATTGAAAATAGTCTTGTTTTAATTGCTACACTTCATTAAGAAATTTCTTCAGTCACATGAAGAGATGCCCCCAGCTACCTAATCGTATTGTATCAGCTTCATTTGCAAAAGCAAGTGTTGCAAAAGCATTCTGCATATCCAATTTAGAAAAAACTCTCTATGATGATTTGCTGTAAGTTTTGTACATTACATTTTGTGTCATAAAGCAATTTTTTGAGAATTACTGCTGTGTTTTATAGACAAAAGTGGTCTTCTAAACCACAGTGCTTGTGGAGTCATCATTTCCCTTTCTTTTTTCTTGTTGTTTGTTTGAGACTGGACTTAGAAGACTTTTTACATATAGCATCAGAGTCATATTGAGACTTCGGGTAAATCTGTGTTAGCATTGGCTCAGGATTATACATCTGAATGGTATTTCTGTTGTTCCCCATTTACAGTATTTTGGTTTGCACCCCAGCTTGATCTAGGTTCTTTTAAGGATGAAACTAAACCCGAATGTTTATCTCAACCCTTACTGGAAGCTCACTTCATGAGACCAGTCTAGAGTTAGTCTGAAGTAGCCCTCCACAAAATGTGTGAGGGGTGGATGTCAGTAAGGTCCTTAACACCCACGGTTTTGCTCTGCAGGTCCACTTCTGTAATGTCATCTTATTGAGGGCTGTATACTTGTATTGGGGAGTTAGGGTTTTGTTTTCAAGGTTTGGTTTTGGTTGGGTTTTTTTGGTGGTTCTGGGGTTTTTTTGGTTGGTTGGTTTATTTGCTTGGGGTTTTTCTGTCAGTGTTTTTTTTTGTTTGTATTTTTCCAACTTATTAAGTCTTGACTTTTAGATCCTCTTGTCTCTATCACTCGGCCTCCATTTCCTCTGTAAAACCCTTACTTTATAGTATGTTGATACCATTGTGAAGAAATACATCTGTAAAACCACATTAGTCTCTGGCTTTATTGATCTGTGCTGTTACTCCATTTGAGCTGTACGGCCCCAGTATGTTTTAGAGAGCAGTGTTGAAGGGGAAATCTAGCGCATCATTCCTGCAATTGTTTGACAATGACCTTGAGGGGTTTTTTTCAATTAAATGCAATGATCTCAACATGAATTTTGGCTTGATAATTTTTCTGGGCTGTCCCAAGGTATTCACAAGCTTGTATTAGCAAAACTGTTATAAGAGGTAGTACAGGCTCCCTTTGGAAATGTTCCCTTGTAATCGGTTGTTGACAGAAGGGTGCTGGCAGAAACTGAGCATGCAGCAGGTGGGGGGTCTTCCTTGAAAATCTCTACTGTTGCCAGGAATGTTAAGGGCAGATATCCTTGCTTTCAAGGTAGTTCAGGAATGTAGATGATGACTGTAAATTATTGATTTATTTACTTGCTGACATTCTTCACATTCCTTGCATTCTTTCTTGTGCTGTAATTAACCTTTCTTTCCTTGCAGTGCTCTTTGTTGCTGTTTCTCACTGCAGGTTTTTTGACTCCTTTCTTTTGTATGTATTTCTCTATAATTAAAAAGAAACAGGAAAAATAAAATAAAGGTTGAATTAGGACATACTTTGTTCTTATGGCCAACCAGATACTTTCTTTGGGGTTTTCTTTGATATATTGCTATAATCTTCTTCAGGAGAGAGGCTTCTCTGTGCACACATAAGTCATTTCCATGTGGAAACATTTCTCTAATAAAATAGAAGCTATCAGAAAATAACAGAATGTTTAGTGAGCTTAAAGTGTGACTGCAGTTTTGAGTGCCCTTTTATCTCACTGGACTGCTGTAGTGACAGCACTTCAGCAAGATCCAAAAAAAAGGATTTTGGCATTCTCTACAGTAGCAGTAGAGAATATACATGGTCATGCACGTTGGCAAGAACATGGCAAAAACTCATTCTTTGGTGTCTGCTCTTGCTTCTTCTTCCAATTTAACATTTAGAGAGCCATTCTTTTTTATTTCAAACACCTGTATCTCCCCTAAACCTTCTGCAGCTCAATTCTCCAATGTTCCCCTCCTGTATGCTGCTTAAGAGTCATATGAAATAAAACATATTTACATATTCACAGTATACATTAGTTTAGTTATGGGCATTTTGCAAGTTTTTTTCCTTCTTCTGCTGTGTTTTTAATATTGCCGTGCGTTGTGCCCTGTTACTTTTTCGGGGATGAGCTGTATCTGGAGAATCCTACACTGACAAGTATCTTTGCAAGGATTTTATGTGTTCCTTTAATCCTCTCACTAGTTGCACAGCTGTAAGACAGCTAGTTTTAATCTGCAAGTGGCGGAGCATGTGATGTGATGTGATGTTCTGTTCGGAAATGGAAAGTGCGCCTCGTGCTCCTCGACTGCCGTGCTACGAGCCTGCAGAGACAAGTGGTTGTTGTAGGCAGAACTATTTTTATCTGCCACGGTGCCCTGCTCAAGACCTGCAGCGTTCATGCTTCCATTTGGTTGCTGAAGGGATGGAAAGTCAGATGTTTTCGAGTTTAGGAAAGTGTCTGTTTTGCACCTGTGAAATGCTTCTCCTTACCACCCCATTCCTCTGAGTATCTGGAGCCTTTATAAATCACAATCTCTGGAAAAGACAGTGAATTTTACTCAGTCCTTGTTTGTAATGTTCATGCTTATTTCTCAGGCTCTCCTAACTGTGGTGTGAATTATTCCCAATCAGATGTAGATTTTTTTGGGAAACTGGAAAATTATATGGTAGTTTTCAATTTCCTTATTAATGTTTGTTCTACTGTATTAAAGTTGGACCGTTTTCTTTCACACTCACCATTTTTATTGCCACTTTTTCTAGCTATTCGTAATTTTTCATACTAGGTCCAATGCCAGTTTTTGTTTATAGTTTGCTTTCTCTCTTTTTGGGTCACTTATTTCTATTTGCTGTTAACATCTCAGAGATCTCAACTGTGATTTGATTCCCCTGTTTGTCTTATTTTGCTCTAGACTGATCTTATCCAAACATGTTTTTCTCTGATTTACTTTTACAAACTTCCCTCATTACTCAAATGTATCCAGCCCAGGAACACCTCTAATTTTTCATCCTGTCCATCTACTCCAGATGCTCCTGCAGGCTCAGCAGCTGGATGCACTTCTCAGCACAGCCATGTCTTCTGCTCCCTCCCACTGTGCTTGGACTCTTCAGATTATTTCTAGTCATATTTATCATCCCTATACCTTAAAAAAGGGAAAATCTTTCATTTAGAGATGTCTTAGAAACAGCTGCTATCTGCATGGTAGTCCTCCCTGATGGTTTTTCAGAGGCATCAGCAGACTGAGAGAACAGGGGATTTTCTTGGTTTGGCTCTGGGCATGGAGTGTATTAAGACAGGATGATATATCTTTACTTCTGTTGGGCATCTTCACCTCAGTGGAATAATTGGGAGCAAACTTGTCAATAGTCCAGTGTGAGCATCAGTACATACACTCTTCTTCTGGATGAAAATTTAATTGACAACATTGATAATGCAATATGTATGGAGCACTTCATGTTCTCCATATATAAATATATCCACTTGTATATAAGTTTGCACACATGAATGAAGCTTGACATGAATTCAGCTGGATCCTACAGCTTTACTTGACACTTCTCCATACGGTCTTGCATCATGCAGTGCAAGCATCAAATACTGTGGCACTGATTAAGAAGCAATTACTATTTATTACATGCTTAGAAATTTTCAGCACTGTTAATCTTATTCAGGGGAAGCAAACTGCTGGGTCTTCCAGGGCTGGTGTTGAGTTCTGTACCAAGAATCACCTGATTTGAGGAGTTGTGGGCTACAAAGGACACTTGTGATTTAATCCTGCAATATTAGAGATACGAATTGGAGTTTTAAGATAGGGGGTTCTAATTTTGTACTTTAAAACTCTTTCTTTTTAGGGAGACTGATGTGGTTTAGCATGACTGATTACTACAAAATAATCCCATAATATCTTTGAGATTAGAACTGTATGCTGTCTTTGTCATTTGGGGTTTTGCTATCTATTGGTTTTTTCCCTTCTCTCAAAGTTTGTGTAATTCTTTTTTAGTGAAGTGTGCCTAGTAAATCCATTATTTTGAAGGACTACTTTGGAATAGTGAGGTCTTACCACTAATTAAGGGCTGCACTGCCCCCCATAGATTGCTGGTTCCCAAGGGTGAAAACGTCTGCATCTTCTCTTTCCCAGCAGTTTTGTATCTCACCTTAAAGATACTGAGATTTTACTGGGTTTTCTTCCTCCTCACTTGCAGGGTATCAGTTTTGTAGCATCCTTCTGCAGTCCATGTGCTTTCCAGCAATTTCGTGCATCTACCTCCTGAGGAGCTTCATGACACAGACCTTATATCCATTCCTCAGGCCACAGGTCTTACTTTTGTAAAGAAACAAAATAAAAATTCAGATAAAAATCACATTTTAAAAAAGTTTGAAATTCCATGAGCTTTTATGCAGTTCTTGGCACAAGCTTTCACAATTGAGTCTGCTGTTGCTGTAGCCATCCAGGCTGTCTCCATGCTACATATTCATTGGCATAAACAGGTGGGCTTTTTTCCTCACCTGGCCAGATTTGGTAATCCAAGGGGGTCTTTGGGTCCTTTAGTAATCTGGTGAGATATTTTGAGTCCATATAGTGCCTTTCTTCCTTATCTTGATGCTCTAAGTAGCAATTAAATGTGTGTGTACACAAAATAGTATTTACTTTTTTTTGGTTTTGTGGCTTGATTTTTATTTAAACTTTGTCTAAAGTGAAGAAACATTGATGTGGCTTAAGGAACAGTTCATATGTAATGAATTGCAAAGGCAACTGTTTCATGGAAGTTGTAGTTTTTCTAGACAATCTTCAGAAAATACCTTAAAGTAATATATTTGTAGAATTTTCTCCTTTACGTTTGTAAATAAAGGAGAAAAGAACACTGCTCAATAATAGTTATTAATTATGAAAAGGTTAATTCTTCTAGTAACACTGAAATATTTCTGTTGTCAAAGTCCTGGGTAGTTTATGGGAGTCTTCCTATGTCTGTTGGAGATCATTGGTATGGCAAACAAATCTTCCTGGTTTACAGTGCCCAGCTACTACTGAGGTTGGTGTGACGAGTCTGGGTGTATTTAGGTTTTACCCTTCTGGTTGTAATATGCTGTGTTTTTTGTGTCAGATGTTTCTTTTTCTTTGCTTTTTTTAAAAATCTGCCCCATTATTGGATTGAAGCACAAAAGAAAGAGGATTCCATAGGATCAGTAAATGCTGCTTGGTGAACAATTACAGAGGTACTGAAATACCAGAAATGCTACAAAATTTTATTAGGTGGATTTCTCCATATAACACAGAATGGGTTTCCATCCCTCCCCCCAGCTTTCAGTAGATGGAAGCTGAAGGGAGAGAACAATTGCCTTTGCAGGAAAAAACGCTATTAAGAAATAGGTGAAATCGATATTTTTTCAAACCACGATGGTTTAAAAACACAAGCAAAAGTTAAATATAAGAGAAGATGGATTTCTGAGCTACTGATTGTAGTCTCACCTTGTCTTCAGCATTTACAAACCCCAGAAGCTTTAAAGAAAACATGTTAAAATTTCATATTAAGGAATATAACATTTAAGGTGGATTTATCTGTTTCTGAGGATATTCTTCCCTGGTCTGGCTGTTTAGCAGCCTTCAGTCTTGCATTTCATTCAGAATACTTTTATCATTCCTATAGCTAAATCACATTTAATTTTAGAAATTATTCTGGTTTAGAAGAAATTCCAGTTTCCACGTTCTGGTGGTATAAAACAAATTAAATGGGATGAGGTTTAGGGGCTCTTCTCAGCTATGTGTTCAATTTCATGTTTGAGCAGAAAGCTGATGACACTTCATGTATTATTGTGTATAAGCTTTTGCTCATACCTAGACTACAGAGGTCTGCTTCTAGAAAGATGTAGCACATACCTTAATTATTCTAAGGACACCTGAATGTACTCTTTGCTATAACTTTCTTCTATCTATGGGCATGTAACTGCATTCACTTCAAAATTTGAATTGCAATTACTCCTGGAGGGTTTTCTGGCGTGATATTGAAACACTTATGAATTGGGGTATCCTCCTTCCTGGAAAGGCTGAGGAACAGTAACATGGTTTTCCAAATACTATTTTGAATTGGATACAAAATATGTAATAAGTGCTCTTCATGCTCTTTTCCAGTTAGTCAGACCCTCAGAGCAGAATATCTGGCTGATGTTTGGAAATGTGATTTTACAGAGTCCTTAGCAGTCATTCTTTCTGTTAAGTACCTATGCTTTTTTTTTTTTTTTAACATGATATACAAGTTTTGTTTTGTTTTCCAACTTCTGTTTAATTTTCTGATACATGTTCTGTCATTGAGTGAAGTGGTTAATATTCAGTTATTTTCCAGCATTGTTGTTGCTTTTAATAACATTCAGTACATGGCACATCTTCAGTTGCAAAAAGTCTTTCCCTTAAAAGCTTGTCCTTCAGGCAGCACAGCCCTGCAGTCTTGTGTCTTCTGGGCATGGATTGTATGCAGTACCATTTAAGAAAAACACATAGTCTTACAAACCAAGAAAGGTAGAGGGGTATTTATCACCTGGCAAGTCATCATTTAGATGTAACAGTAGAAAAAACCTGAGACTGCAGAATCATTTAGGTTGGAAAAGACCTGTAAAATCATCAGGTTCCACCTTAGACTAATAACCACCTTGTCAACCAAACCATAGCATTAGGTGCCATGTCCAGGCTTTCTTGAACACCTCCAGGATGATGACTTCACCACCTCTCCTGGGCAGTCAGTCCCAATTCAAAAAATACCCTTTCCATGAAGAAATTCTTCCTGATGTCCAGCCTGAACCTACCCTGGTACAGCTTGTGGCCAGGTCCTCTAACTCCGTCACTGGTTACCTGGGAGATGAGATTGACCCCCAGCTGGCTACACCCTATTTTCAGGGAGTGGGAGAGAGTGATAAGGTCCCCCCTGAGCCTCATATTCTCCAGGCTAAACAACCCCAGCTCCCTCAGCTGCTCCTCATACACCTAACTCTCTTGAAACAATGATGAAAAGTTTAATGTTTTTCTGTTCCTGGCTTGTTCCATTTTCCTTACGTGCACTGCACATTTTCAGAAGAGCAAGTGGTTGGAGTATATTATAGTATATATAACCTCTGTGTCTGATGTTGAACTGCTTTGATATTTCACTTGATTGCAAACAGTCCTGTTAAAACATGTGATGTGGTCTTGCAAAATTCCAAGAGAAACCTTTGGTTTCTTAGAATTAAATTAGAAATTCCGATGTTTAAGTGTGTGTATATACATATAGGTATGCATATATAGTTATTTAAAATATCCCCTTTATTCTCCTCCTTTTTGTGGGAGTAGAGACTGCTGTTAGGAGAAATATTTTAGATGGAAACATGTCTTCTTACCACAGTCAGCTATTGGGGGATGAGTTTATATGAAAGAATCTTTTTGGTATTCATACTCCAGAGCCTTCGTTTCTGTCTTTTTCTTCCATCTTATTCATTTGGTCTTACTGTAAAGAGGTTATTGCTATTAATTTGGGATATTTCTGAATCATCTTGCAACATGTGTGAAACAAGCATTTAAAGATCAGGAGGCTTGACAGGTTTCAAGAAATGGAAGCCATTTCAGTGTACAGGGGGTTAATGTGTGACAGATTATGTGTATGATTTAGATAGAAAAAACCCATGATTTGTGTCAAGGAGCAAAAGGTTCCAGGAAGAAGAGAAGTGCCTTACTTTTTTTTTTTTAATGTGAAAAAAAAGGTTTTTATTTTTGTTTCTTTTTTATTTTTAAATGTAATCATTATTTCACAGCAGCATGAATATTGGCTGGGCTTTCAAGTTTGCATCCCCGCTTCTTCAGACAATTGTCTCACTTCTTGTATTTTTTTAAATTTACATTAATAGCATATTCAAAGAAAAGGAATGTTTCTACATTCTACAGTATTCCTGTTCAAAACATTTCCTATCTGTCAGTTTGAAACTGGGAAGATTCATGACACATCAGTATATAGTGTTTTTCTTCACAGCTCCTCCAACCTTGAGCCTTGTGGCTATATATGTGGGAGTGAATGTTACTGTCTTCAGCCACAAAGAAGAGAGAGCTAGCTGGGTTCTCTCAAATGCTATGTTTAAACAACAGAATCTAAAATAAACAAACAAACAGGCCCCTTCCAAAACTCCAAAATTTGCTCATTTGTATCAAAAGTCAGGGTCATTAATCCAATCAGCTTAAAGATTCTGTTTTTTGTGAAACAGTAAATATTAATTACTCAAGAAAACAGAAAAACATGCTGTATTTTAAGCATTGCCCAGTACACAGATGGAACTGTTCCCAGGCATGTATGAGCCTCACTTGACGTAAAGTGATGGGGAATAGAATACTACACACATCCATTTGCTTTGGATTTTGATTGGTTTGATCTTGATTTATTGAAGATCTGCAGCAGCATCCTGTACTGCCTGGAAAGCCGTATTTGGCTGCGAGTGCAACCTAAAAAATATTGTTGCCTACAGTGATTCTTTAGGAGCTCTCACTCCTTCCAGTCCCACTCCTGTTCACCAAAAGTGATTGTTTCCTTATCACTTGGGAGTCTCCCCGTGGTAACAACATCCAAGACTGTCATTGACCTCTGTTAAACCTGTGTGAAGGCTGTGTGATAGAAGTACAGTTTGTCCCTCACAGCTTTGTTGTTTCAAATGATTTCGTTTATATTGACCACTCAGCTTTCTATCACACAATCCTGCCAGGAATTCACAGCACATAGCTCTAGCAAAAACAGGCTGAGTAGGCACAGATTTTGTCCCTTGGCACTGTCTACAAGGGACAATGACATGCGTTATCAAAATATTTGTGAAATGATAGGCATATTTCCTTTTATTTTTCTGGAGAATGGTTATAATAATTTTCCTGTTTACACTTCTGTAATATTCTAATTAAAAAGAAAAAAACACAAAAAAACAAAAAAACAAGACTTGGTCAATGTTAGACTTTTCCAAATGAGCAATGATTCGTTTTTGTTTGTTTGAGTGTTTTGGTTGCTTGCTTGGCTGGGGGATTTTTTTTGTTGTTCAGGAATACTGCTGCTTAGAAGTTCCTGGAATGGCAGGGGTGGGATAGTGCTGAGTGAATGGTTGCAAGGAATTCAGTTCCCATGGACAAAAACGCCTATGAGCCAAGCAGACAATGAAGGGGAAAGGAGGGGAGGAGCTCCTAGGAAAGTCATTGGCTTTGGAAAATTGACTTTCTTAAGTAACAGAGATAGCGAGGCAAAACTTGTCTCCTAGCAAAGAGTTTCATTGCCCTAGAACATAACAGATGATTGCCTACTAGCCACAGATTTCAACATGCACCTCAGGCAGTGTCTTCTGCATGTCATGGACACTGGGTAGCATCCAGGAAAGTAACTGAAGATCAGCAGCCTAAGGTCAGAACCAATATTAAATTTCACTGTGGGTAAGTGCCAGGTGAAAGATGAGGTGTTAAGTGATTTTATATTCCAGTCCATTCCATGTGATTGGAATGGAGCAGGTCCTTTCAGTTCTAATTATAGGCCAACAACAGAAGAACTTGCCCAGCTGTACTTACATGTGTAAGGGCATAGATAGAGGAAGAATCTGTTAAAGGTTTGCCATTTTTTCTGCCACAGATCTATTATAATCTAGGCCTAATACAAGCATGCACTTAAGATCAGCTCAAGTGGACTTGGTGTTGTTTAGAGTTGTGTAGTTGAACCCTGGGTATGGGCATATTGCCTCTCAATAAATTATATGCAAGAGAAATGAGGGTTTTGAGGTGTTTGGTTTTGATTATGGTCATCTAGGGAGATGTGGTGTGTGAGCTCTGTTAGCTGCTGCTGGAAACATTCAGTTGCGTTAAACAGGAAAATATCCGTGCCTGATGCTTGGCCATTCCTCCACAAAATAGCTCTGTTAAGGAAAGAAAATATGTCTAAGAGGAAATAATAAGTATAGTAAACATTGTTTGCAAAGAGAATTTTGATTATACTTTATATTCTTGATTAAATTTTTTAAAAGAGCTTCTTCTTCCTGGGAAGAGAGGGAAACAGTTGTTCCTGAATTGTTGCCATACCCCCATAATGTTTCTGTTTTTCAGAGGTGTATATCATGAAAGACTACTTTGACTTTGCATTTACTTTGTGTTTTCAGTGTGGTAAAGGTGGGAGATAATGTTTTTTTTAAAAAGCCCATTCCTGCTCCCATGCAGCAGTTGATGGTCCCCAGAAAGTGCAAGCCTTAGTGTGAACAAGGTGAACATCCTAACCTTTCCTGGGTTAGGACGGGGGCTGTGGATCTCCAGCAAAGACACACATTTGCTGTGAAGTGCAGTGTTATCTCAGCCTGGCTGGGAGTCACAGCGTGATTCCCACCGTTCCTGTTTGCTGGAGAAGCTGTCTGCTGCTGTGGCTGCTCCTGGCAGCATTTTGGTGGGGATGAGCATACAGCCGTGTGCGTGCCGTGCCCCTCGTGGGAGGATCAGCTACTCACCTGGAGGGGACACAACGTCGGCTCTGTGCTCATGAGGAGCACAAACAGCAGAGTGCCAAAAAGCTGCTCCTGACGGGCACTGGCAGGGGAAAGACCACCAGCTTTGTCCTTTTAGAGGGCTTTGGAGACAACAGTGGGTTATGAAAAGTTGTAGCTCTTTAGTTACTGAATGGCTGCTAGTCATAGAAGCTTTTGGTTTCTTCTACCAAATAATCCTTGAGCCTTGTTACTTTTCAAATGTGTTCTTCTTGACTTCTGATGCCTTAAATGGCTACTTAGAAACAGACTAGACAGGAATAAAGGAATAAAGGAGGGATTTATTTGAAAGGCTCTGGGCTTCAGAGGGTCCTGCCTCAGAGGATCCCAAAATGGACAACAGGTCATGAGTTCTTCACACTTTTATATCAGCATTAATTCACCAACCAGAACCCAGACAATGATGGAATTTCCCCAATCTTCCCCCCTCTCCCCAAGGTGATGGTTTACAGTTTCTCAGCCTAGGACAGTCTGGGTGTCCTTGGAGAGCAAGTTAGAGTGGATTTATGTCTATCTCAGCATAAGAGAACAGCACTTAACAAGCTACAGGAAACTTCAGAGTTACACTATCAGTACAGGATTTGAAAAATATAAAAGTTAAAACCTAAGGCATCACTTTGACCTTACAACAATGGCAGAGAAGAAGGAGCTTTAGATAGCAAAAGCTGGAACTGGGTAAATAGAATTTCACTTTCTGCTCCACTCATCTATGCAAAATATTTTTTTTTAGTTCTGGAGGAACACTTAATGGCCAAATAATGCAGTGGAATCTGTTGCAATAATGTTATTGCATTAAAAAACCATACTACATTGAAATGTTACACTACACTGTTTGAGTGAATTCTGGTAATACAAAATCAGAAAAATACATAGATTATTAATTTTATTAATTAATTTTATTTTTGTGGGTCTTTTTCTCATCCTTTCTTGGTCTGATTAGAGTCCTTAGTGCACAGTATACCTTGTCCACTACTGAGAACTAATGGGCTACAATCTATTGACACAGGTCATGGCATTTAAATTGTGTGTAAAATGCAGCCTGTTACTTTAAATATCATGCATATAGTTCATTAAATGTCATTGCTTTAAGATGATTCTGTACTTGCAGTCAAAAATTATGGAGCTCTTTCCAGAAAGCAGTTCTGTTCTTGATGCTGGGCCAAAGAATCAAGACTTTTCATGAACTTCAGCTTGATTTATAAACTATTTGGAAACACTCAATCCAAGTAGCTCTACAGAACAGTTGTTAATAAAGGTGACAGATATTTGTTTTCCTTAGAAATTGAAGGAATATAAGATTCTCAAGTTGTCTAACCTTTTCTGCCTACCAGCAGTCCTCAGAGATGTAATCAAATACATAAAATTCTGATACTGGGGAAAAACCAAATCTGTCATGTTCTGTGATGGGAGGAAAAGAAACAGGTCAAGCAGGCTAGTAGAGGGATGGGAATTTACTTGGATGTGTTTTTATCTTTTTTACTCCTTTGCTGTGAGAGCTGCTGAATTATTAACACAATAATAAAGACTATTGGATATGAATAGACTCTTAATCACTAAAGAAATTACTTGTAGGATCAGAATCATTAGAGTGGGAGCTGGCTGACTGGCCCTCGATTAAATTATATCCAATGAAGCAACAAACTGTAAAATAAACCACTATTTTTTTCCCCCCAATAATTATTTGATGAGTTTTCTTCTTCCTCTGTGGAATTTTACGTAGGAGATTTGCTACAGCAGTCTGATGGCAGGTAGAAGGCAATGAAAACAGTCTCATAAACCCCCCTGGCTTTGCTCCTGGATTTCAAATTAGTTTCCTGGAGTGGGGGCCAGCACAAAGTATATGTGAAATATAACAAATAATACGAACTTTGGGTTGTTTTTTTTTTTTTTTTTAATTTGCTTTATCCTCTTACAGGTGGAAAAATTAATTTCACCCTACTTCTTTTCTGTTACAATTTTTCTGCTTCAGTGTGCCTATTTTGAAGACAAACAGGAGGATGAGACTGGGCTTTCGTAGGCTGAGGTAATTGCGGTGAGGTATAAAGACTTCATGATTTATTTAACCTTTGAGCAGAAATTCCTTTCTGGGGGAATTAATCTGCAAATAGCTGAGGTGTGCTACCACTTAAGTTATGATTGATCATGCAATAGAACAAAACTCTATTGGCATCAGGTTTAGGACTGATGTACATATAAATATAATGCAGAGAAAGCTGCCAGATGCTGTGACTGACTGCTGGGTTCAAGGTACTCTTGGCAAGAAGACTCAGCCTTGACCCTTCAGCTACTAAAATCTGCATATTGGGCAGCTGTTATTAATATTCTTTAAATAAAATGCAGTTGAATGACAGCTGGGAAGCAGTTTAAGCAAGGTCTAGTCGGTGATGACCAATGCACACACAAATTACTAACTGACTTTCTGGAAGGTTAGATGTTAATCTTGCTATTTTAAATGAGCTAATCCGTGTGGATTACTATCCACTTAAGGCAATCACATTAATTACTTGGGGGAAGTCAGATGTTTATTTGCAAAATTTTGTTATCCTTTCAGCTGTTATTTGGGGCTGAGGACCAGGTATTTGAGCTGGGTCAGAGGGCTGCCAGAATGTCTGACTCTAGAGCTGGTAGCACAGCACCTCTTTGGTTTCGTCTCTCCATAAGGGCCAAAAACCAAAGAAAGGATCAAAACCATTTGTTCATTCTCTTCAATAATGTGTTTGTTTCTGGAAGCTGACACATTCACTAACACACGTACTTTGTTACTGTTTATCCCCTGAGGTAAGCCAAAGAAAAACAAGAGCAATTGAAAAAAAATGGCAGAGAAAAGCAAATGGTTTCCGGATCCTTGATGATAGGAAAGGAGGGTAGGCCGTAGATGTTTAATTCTACCTTCTGTTGTGACTTCTGTTACAAGAAATGTGCTAAACTTACTTTATATTATAAATTTTTTTTTTTTAACATGTTAATGTTTTTCATGATTATGTTCTACTTCTGTCAGACTATTGCTTGGCAGTTCCTATCACTAAAATATTTTTGTCCTTTAACTATGTTGTTTCTCCCATATCAATCATTAGTTAAAGTCTCTATCATAAAATCATATTCTGGTGACACCATCTAAAGAAGTCTGTCATCACACAAAAGGCCTTTCATTATGAGTATTCTGGCCAAAACTGTGGTTTTGCCTTGAAAAAATTCTGACATTTCAGGTTTTTCCAGAGCTCTGGTTCCCACTGATATTTCTTTTCTTGCCCTCCAAATATCTGGAAGCAGCTAATGCAGCTGCAGTTTGCAGAGGTTTTAAATGGGTGGATTTGTAGGAATAGCATCTCCTTTTATGGTGAAATTTAAAAATATCTTCTTCATGTTAAGCTCACCCTTTGCCAAGAAGATCCATGCTTCAGAGAATGATGATGCTTTTACTGATCATACATCTGATTAGTAGAATTACCAAAGTTATTTTTTGTGTGTGGAACACTGATGTTTGACCAACTGAAAGTACCTAAAGTGTCTGTTCCTGCTTTTTTTCCTAAATATTCATTTTCTTTGGCTTTTGATGTTTTCCTCTGATGTGGTAGTGCACTTGCACAACAAGTGTTTGTGCCATAGAGGTAATGTTTCAGGTCATTATATTGCTACAGACAGTCACATTTTGTTTTTCAATAAATAGCCATAAAACCGAGCAAATAAATATGTTTGCATTTCATGCACTGCCAAATACTGTATTATCAAAAATGTTCACTTTAAACTGTACCTATATAGGAGTCTTTTCCAGTTACTGATAAAACAAAATATTTGTTGTGGGGGAGTGAGGCCTAATCTTATGTCTAAACATCTAGTGTAAAATAACAGTAAACATTTGTATGTGGAGGCCTTGTAATGGTGTAAAGCTGTGAGCTGGGGATGGAGGGATGGCAGAAAGAAGGGAAGTCAGAGCCTGAAGAGGAGCTGAAATTTTGGTGGTGTGACGTTCAACAAGTTGAGTCCAAGAAAAAAGCCCAAATCACACTGCTATGAGTTTTCTTTTCTGAGTAGGAGGACAGCGTAACCAAGTGGATCATAAATACTTTTTGACTGAGGAATGTTTGTAGGCTCTAATGACTTACTCTAAGACTGCCATGAATACCAGTGAGGGGAGGTGCTCAGGCTGGTAGGGACTTGAAAGTTGTGGGTTTCCAAAAGAAATGCTGCTTGAGCCAAGCAAGTGTGGTGGCGAGGTGATGGCCCTTTGTCATGTAGGACACATCAGGCCACTTCTACCTTCAGGTAGCTCAAGCAGAGGCTT
This sequence comes from Erpornis zantholeuca, assembly GCA_013400515.1. Classification (NCBI taxonomy): domain Eukaryota; kingdom Metazoa; phylum Chordata; class Aves; order Passeriformes; family Timaliidae; genus Erpornis; species Erpornis zantholeuca. Next base: position 322,256 of record VZTN01024189.1, read on the forward strand.
ATGAAGCCAATTTTCTGTGGAAGAGACGAAGAAGCAATAAATCAGGTCAGGTCCAAAGGTCTCTCAAGCTTCATATGTTGTCTCTGCAAGCAGTGGTTAGAGTGGGCTATAAGCAAGGTAAGTTTATAATAGTAATTAAGAGAATTTTCTTTGCCCTTTGTGTTTTATAATTTAGAGGCCTTCTAGATTGGAGCTGTGTTCAGTAGAATTATTCCTTCTTCCATCAGTCTATAGAGTGTTTTCTTAACTGATGTCCTTCCTCTGAGATTCCTCTGATGAGAAATCCAGCTTGAACACTGGATGCTACTGGTAGCATTTTTTCCATGACGCTCTTTAATTCTATGGAAATATTCTCCAGAGTGTGCTATCACTGGATCACCAAAAAACGTTTTCCACTGTCTGTCCCTGTAAGAATGTTATTTACTGATGACAAAATAAAAAAGTGACTAGTGGATGAATGGCTCAGCAGAACATCCTGCCTACTTTTTTACATTTTTGGTACTTTTCTGTGCTTCTTTTTATCAAAAACTAAACAGGAATAATTGATTGTATCCCTTCAGCTTTGTAGCTATCAAAGTGTTGATAGTATATTGGAGAATGTTGTTGTTCAATAACTTTTTTTTGTAAGAGGGAAGGAGATATCTATTTAACTATAGTCATGACTGTTCTGGCCTTGACTTCCCACATGTGTAAATATACTGTCTTTTAAAAAGAGAAATTTTGGTAAGAGCAGATGAGAGGTCTGATAGATGTCTGAGGGAAGAGGTATAAAGGACTTTCTCCATAGGATGCCTTAAATGGCTNGAGCAGAAGTTAACAGGCTACAAGAAACTTCAGAGCTACACACTAGACAGTACACAATTTGAAAAATATAAAAGTGAAAACCCAAGGTATCACATAAGACAAAGTTTAGCATTTTGTTGAAATGAGTAACAAGCAGAACTCACTTCCCTGCCAGTCAGGCCAGTAACATGACTGAAATCATTAGTTTTTTATTAGATGTATATTTTTGCCGTGCATTTGACAAAACAGGCATCTCTTAGTGCCTAAGATTGAGAGGAAGAGAAATAAGTGAGGATTTCTGCATTTTTTGTATAAAGCATCAAGTGTTCCAAATGCCACCTTTGCTTAACGTTACTTGTGCAGTGATTAGAAATGGAGCTGACAGTCTGAGTTGGGCAAAACACTTGCTGGGCAAGGATAGCAAATAGAATTGTGTGACAGCTTGGGGTTTTTATCACCATCTAGAATGAAATTTTAGCGTATCAATCAGCTGCAACACCTGTGGGAGCAGAATAACAATTAAGCAGTGTTTGTGAAGCTATTGCCATGGCCCTGTGGACTGCTTAGAGGAAGTGACCTGCTGCCATTCCCTCTCAGAAGAGCTGTCTGTCATTAGTGGGTGCAGGTATGCCAGTTCCCTTCTGCAGCTTAGAGAAACTGAGCAGCTGACAGCAGCCGAGGGTGTTCTACCCGTGAAACCGCTGCCTAAACTTCAGCAGACAAAAATTCAATTTTCTTGTCTTAGTCGACAATTAATGGGGAAAGTGGCTGTGCTTTCAAGTGCTCGCTGTTGAATGATTTGTCTCAGCTGAGAGGGATGATGCATGAATGGAAAAATAACTTTACTAATTTTAAGCAATTTAGCTCTAACGACTTTTTAAAAGCCCCAAAAGCTAGGTGGTCCAAAGAAAGGCTCCAGGAGAAGTTATGTAAACACTAAATAGATGCAATTACCTACATTTGCTTTCGTGAAAAAATTCACTTATTTTCCTGGCAAGAGTTTATGGTTGAAAAAAAAAGAAAAAGAGAAATGAAATAGTAAAGACGTTTTAAATAATTTTGTAAGGATATGGAGGTTTTTTACATCCCAGAAGAATAATGATTAAATAGCTTAAAGTTGAGTTAATTTGAAAACCTTTGGAGTGATTTTTAGTGGAAAGTATAACTTCATCAAAGTAGAAACTAAATACAAACGGAAAACAGAGGCTCTTTCTTGTTTATTTCAAAGAAAAAATAAAAATAAAGATTTACTTAATATCTGAGTTTGCTTTTTAGAGAACTTTTTGAATGAAAGAAGTATATGATATATAGCTTAAGTACAGTGTCCTGTTAAGAATGGAAAAAAAATAAAATGTCGGACTTTCCTTCAGAAGAGTAATTGAGGTTTCTACTAGCTGTAACAAAGGGTCCTTAAACTCATGCTGATATATTGGAGATGCATTATAGATTACTGAGAAGGCAAATGATAATGTATCACTTAATTTATTTGACAAATGTACTTTCTTTAATTAGCTACAGTACTTCATAGACTATTAGCAAATATTTTGCAGTCTGTCCTTTAAAGAATGATTTCTCATAAAGACACCCTGCAACATCAATCAATTAAGCTTTGATTTGAGATGAAGTGTCCTCAGAATTTTGTGGCAAAATCTGCCTATGCAGTTTCTTGAAGCAGGAGTTGGAGAGTTTTGATGTTGAAATCATTTTTTTCCATCCTTTATTAAACCTGTAAAGGTTTTATTTTAATTCTACTAAGTTACATTTTCTGATAGAAACTCTACTGTCTTTTGTTGGAACTGTTAGATAGAGGTCGCATTCCATTTTAATTCAATTCCTGCAAGTTAGAAAAAGACGGCATTCTGTCACAGATTAAATAATTCCAAAGAAGATCTAATCAAACATTTTAAAGCTTTCCAAAAGCAATATAAGCCATCTCGCTCTGTTATTCCTTTATTTTATGCATTTGTTGTTTGGAGTTTATAACTAAATGCATCCTTCTTCAAGAGTAACTTTCTAGGAGTAAGAAGTCATCAATAAGTCTGTTTTTGGTCACCATCCAGTTAGGAGATGCAATCGTTTCAGGCTGCTGCCAAAGAAGTTCAGATATTTTGTTCGTTTAAAAACACAAGTGTGGCTGCTGCCTAAACACATGGCAGCTGCTTCCAGGATGAGTTCTAGCCTGATGGTTTCCATCCAGCAGCCTGTCCTAGTGGGCACTACTCTGAAACAGTAAAGGCTCACTGTTGAATGTAAAACACTATTTGAGAAGATACAGAGCATCATGCCCTCTCTGTGTGCAGTGCAGAGGGATGGGGGGAGGAAGTGACATCTGCACTTGCTTCTCAGGGGTACGGTGACAAGAAATAGATGGGACTGCAGGTTTATGCACGCTTCACACTTTTTTGCCTGACAGTAAAAATGCCAGTATGAATTTGACTCCTCTCTTGCTTAACTTGCAAAATGTCAGTCAGTAGCTGCAGTGGTTT
>VZTN01024190.1:15093-86786 GCA_013400515.1 Erpornis zantholeuca
AGCCGGGCTGCGGGCGGGGCAGCGGACACCGTGCTGCAGGCGCAGAGCCGCCCGCCGAGGGGGCTCCGCTGAACGGAGACCTTTCCCCACCCCTGCCGGCGCGGTGAACCCGGCACGGAACGCGTTCAGGCGCGCATTCCCAAAACGGAACAACCGGCATCCCGGGTGACCTCCGGGAAATGCCTCCCGAAGTAATTAGGGGTTCAAGGAAGCCGTCCCAGCGGTGGTCTGTGGTTTCTTCTTTCTTACACATAAATCGGTGAAACCTCCCAGAGCGGTAGAGAACAGACTTGTCTGCTTCAGCTCTTTTGTGTGTACGAGGTTTTAAATACCATTCGATAAATACGCGGCGACTATTTAAACGGAAACCTGTTATGCCTGCAGCAGAACATTGCGGCGAACTGTTTTCTGTAAAATAAAACGCTTCGGGGTAATATAGTGTACGTAACCCAAATTTTTTCTCTCAGTTACAAGGCTTTTATTTTCAGTTGGTACCTGATTAACAATATATGTAAAAGTTGCAGAAGTTTAATTCGTGTTTGTGTCTAGGGTGAAATAAAGAACTTGACTGTAAATTACCATGGGTTTTCTTTCTGGGTTACTTTTTAGGTAGTTTGAGTCACAATTGTGACCAAAGTCTTTTGCAAAGATACTGTAGGGGCAGGAGCTTCTTTACCAGTAATGCTCCCAAAGAGCTAACCATGAGCTTTTCCACTGCAAGAATTCCAAAACACATTAATAAAAACACTTCTTTTTGTTACTGATTCATAATACCCTAATTCTAGCTTTCAGTTGAGGAAAATGTGACATAAGGAAAACTAATAATACTGTTGTACAAAGGATAATGCTCTTAGGATGAAATGAAGTAGAGATAATAGGATGCAGCAGGAATGGAACATCCAGCAGAAAATGCAGGAATATTTTCAAATGCATAATTATCAGAACTAGAATATGGCAAAGAAACCAGGGGCTAAAAATAACAGCAGGCTGTATCTATCTAATTTGCCACAAGATCTTGAGTAACAAGTGATAATTCTTCAGAAAAAGTAAAGATGCTGCACTATCTTTTCACACCTTGCATGAATGAGAGCGTAACACCTACTTACTGCAAAGTTGCAGCAATAAATTACTCTTTCACAAGATCAAAACAGGCAACAAAGCTGTAAGATGACATGCATTTGCATTTTCTGCCAAAGCTGTGGCCTAAGCAAGGTCATTTTTTAAATGCTACGTCTCTTTTGGAAGTATTTTATAGGATCCTGAAGGAACAGGACAACTTAGAGGTGGTGTGGTGGTTTTATGAAGTTATTCTCCTCCTAGAAATACTATTGCTCTGCTCTTGTCATCAGTGTGAGTTTACTGTGTAATGATAGCTCTGTTTCACTCACACAGGCTGTGAAGAGCCAACATAACTTTTAAGCAATGCCAAATTAGGAGCAGCAGATCTTTTGTGTATTGGTAAATGATAGAACTGGACTGGGCCAGAAATGCAGAAATATACAGTGCACTTCCATTAACTATAGCCATGTATCCTACAGAAATGCCATCACCATCCTGCATGTGATACACTTCAGAGCCATAGAACAACCTCCTGCTCAGTGTGTTCCTTTGTGATCCACAATGGCCTATTCAAAAGAGGATCTGTTTCAGGAAACTGATTTTGAAACTAAATTTCATATTACTGCAAAATACTAAAATGAGTGGAGGTTGATGTGAAAGCATGTCACAATCCACATAATCCTTGTAAAGTAAGGTTGGCTAAAATTCCTGGAGCCTTTTCTTTCAAACGGTGTAACTGACTCAGCACCAGAAACACCTGGTTTTAAGGTGCAGATTACCTTAGGTTTTGCTGCTGCTTTGTAACATCTGATGTCTGTAATTATCGTGTGGTCACTTAGCTTGGACAAAGGGTCAACAAAGGGGAAGTTTGGCTCTTTTCCTCTCGCGTCTGCTTCCGTTGTCACGCACTGTGCCTGTGTCCCTTGCAGCAGCCGCAGTAGTGGGAGGGAGGCTCGCTGCTGAGAGCAAGCAATGATACTTTTATAGCTGCCAGCTTTTATACTGAAAGTGAAGTGACTGTGCAATCATATCTAAAGTCTCTGATGACCTATTTACATTTAAAACTACTAGCTAACCTTCTAGTTTGAAGTGGCAGATAACGGCAGATAAGCCGTTGTCTCTGAAATGCATCTCCTAGTTATCTCTTTGAATCTGCAAAAGAAAAGCTTCCAAAAGTGGTATCTGCCAAGAGGTATCTACCAGTATGCTTACCGAAGGAGTAAAAAACCATATTTGAACTAACTTATGTCAGAACAGATGATCTTAATTAAAATTTTCTCAAGCAAGGTTTCATCACATCAGTGTTTTTTGTGTTGTCCAACTTCTGTTGTAAAAACAAGTTACAATTTATTCTGATAATCACAATAAATTCTCACAAGAGAAAAAGGAACTGACTTTTAATAAAGACCAAGATACATCTCAAGAACTACAAAAATTAGAGCCAACCAACTTTATCTCAGTAAAATATCTAACCATGAAATTGCAAAATACCCTTGCTTAGGCAATATTCTTACCACAGAATTACATAAATTCTATACAAAATCTTTGGTTTTTGCAGTCCTTTTTTTTTTCTTTCAAAAATAATCAAATACCTTTTTAACTTTTAAAGAGTGGCCTTTAGATCTAATTATTGCAAACAATGTAAAAATTTTTCCATAATGTGAATTATTTAAAAGTATTTCTCAAACATTCTGCTTTCAGATATATTCCCGCATGTTCAGCTATTCCAACAATCCTGCCTTGTATTTCACCAGTTTATGTACAAGTTTGCATAACTGAGCCTTTTCCTGATGGGCTTTTGATTTGTTCAAGTCAAAGGGGAAATAAAGGTGGAATAATCCTGTTAGACCACTCCTGCTGAGAAAGGAATCTGCAAACAAATACCTCAGTAAGGTTACATACATGGTGATAAGCATGCACAGCAAAATAAATCTTTCATGTATTTGAACAAAAGTGAACGATTAACTCTCACAAAGTGAATTAACAAATTGAGGTCAGATGCTCTGTGATTCCATTGCCTCCAAACAACTGCTATTTCCTTAGTCTCTTGTATTTAAGTTTTTTGGGTACTGTTTTTTGATTGCCATTTCAATTCTTTGTATTTAAGTATTCTACATCTTACACTAGAATGTAATCCTTGACCAGTAAAGATGATTTATAACCCAAACATCCTCTGGAGCATTTGTAAACTTCTTTTGCACACTGCTTTCCACAGTATGCATAAGCTTACTTCTCTCACCTTCCCATACTATTGCCTCCTCTGAAGACATTTCCATTCCTGGAAGTGTTGCTGCCTAACTAGAAAGTAAAAATAATAGTAAGCATCTTTGGAATATTTTACATGCATTTAAAAATTCTACATGAATTTTAAAATAATATCTAGTGCATCTCAATTACTTAAATTATTTGAGTACCTCTTGAGCTTGAGGTCTTATAATATTAGAGCTAGAAAGGCTTCTATGCCAATCTTTATTCAATAATATAATATTAAAATATATTTTCTTTATTCATCAGTATCAGACTAACAAATCTTACAAGCATTTATCATTTGAGATGAAGCAAGAAAACATTAGAGCAAGTACTAAATATTTGTGTGATTCTGAAAATAAGATTAGTTTAAGGTAGAATTACAGTACTTATACTAGTATTTACCAGACAGTTTTAAAATAATTAATGAAAATTGAAATATAATGTCAGTAGATGGCAGTCTTCGTCTATAAGAATACTTGCAAGGTAGAAAAGGAAAATGCTGTACTGAAATTTGTTGAACTAAAAGCAGCTATTAATTACACTAACCGAAAGCCACTGTAGAATTGTTTTTTACAAAAAAACCAAAAAATGTACAATGCTTTTATACTCTAGCAACAATACATGATAGTTTTGATTCACAACTTCCACATATTTATGTGAATTATTTTCTTTCTCTGACAGTACAGGACTAGATACATAGTGTTAGTCCTAGAATTATTTTAGTCATTCTAACAATGCGACAGCAGTAAGTACAGGTAGAATCTAGACAGAGGAAATGTTTTGATCATATTAGCTTTTATATTTTGTGTAAACTGCATGTCTCATTTTTCTTAGTTACAATACAATGCTATGCAGAACTCAGCAGAGTACCTTGTAAAATATGTACAAAAATATACATGTGAGTGTCTGGTATAGCAAGAATTGCTAAAGTCTTGGTACAAGGTGCCAAAGTTTTCTGAACTCAAATTCATAAACACATTGACTCTGTACGATACTGTAAGTAAAATGATTGATGTACTCCTATTAAATAGTTGAATAAGGTTGGTTGCATCACAGTTATGCCTAAGAACAGTGTGCTGTATGTCACAGAATTCCAGAACTGCAGCATGGCTGGACTTGGAAGGGAGGCCACCTAATTCAACCCTCCTGATTCCACCCTCCTGCTCAAATAGCATCAGCCTTGAGCAGGCTGTCCAGAGCCATGTCCAGACAGCTTCTGAACAACACCAAGGAAGAATATGCAACATTTCAGTGCTTGGTCACCCTCACAGCAAAAAAGTGTTTCCTGATATTTGGAGGGAATCTCCAGCCTTTCCATTTGTGCCCCCTGCCTCTGGTCCTTTTGTGGGGCACCACTGGAAATGCCTTTGCTCTCTTTGCTTTATACTCTCCATTCAGGTATTTATAGACATAGATTTGGTCTCTCCGGAGCCTTCCTTCAATATAAACTTCAAATGAACATTTTCATGAAGTAAAAAATAGAAAGGCCATTAAAATCTACCTTGAATAAGAGGCGAACCAAACACAATAGCTGTTTATTAGGGATCCACAGCTGGCTTTTAAAACCACACAAGTTTTTTGACAGGAGCATCTCTCTTGTGAGGAAAGGCTGAGGGAATGGGCCTGTTCAGCCTCAAGAGGAGAAAACTGATAGGGGACCTCATGAATGTCTATCAGAATCTGCATGGAGACTGTCCGCGGATGGAGCCATGTTGTTCTCAGGGGTGCCGAGCAATAGCAGAAGAGGCAACAGGCAGAAACTGATGCACAGGAAGTTCCACTTGAATGTGATGAAGAACTTCTTTACTATGTGGGTGGCCATGCACTGAAACAGGCTGCCCAGAGAGTGGAGTCTCCCTCACTGGAGACAGTAAATAACTGTCTGGATGCAATCCTGTGCCATAAGCTCTCGGATGACCCTGCTGAAGCATGGGTGTTGGACTGGATTACCCACTGTGGTCCCTCCCAGCCTGACCTATTCTGTGATTCTGTAGTTCTGCAGCTACCACCATTACAGCACAGAAATTGTAATCTATGATATAGTGAGATCATAGTAATTACTATAGTAATTCACAATAAATTGCATTTTTGTCACAGTGATATATTTAGAAACCATATTGTGTCAGTAATGAGTGCTGCACTAGAAGAAGAAATGTATTTTGCTCGTAATAGTCAAATTATTTATATAATGAACTGAAAATTATGAACATTTTGATTCCAGCACTAAAATACAGTTTTCTTCTTTAATGGCATGCCATTTTCGTATAGGTGGCATGTACCCTATATGCAAGTCTTTCAGTTTTTCTTTTGGAGGAAGAATTCCAAAACCTCTCTATGTGTCATTCCATTCAGTATCCCTGACCCAAGTCCCTCATGATGCTCAGCCTCAGCTGCTGCGTGCCCTTGGCACTGGGGTGACCCTCAGTGCTGCCTGCATGGCTGCCCAGGGGCACTGCCTCCCCACACACAGGCTGAAAGAGGCATGAGAGCAGCCCTGGCCACCCAGGGCTTCATGGGTTACTGCTGAGAAAACTGATCCCACTTAAAACTATTACAGAAGAAAAGGAAAAAGCCCAAAAACCAGCCAACAGAAGATTAACAAAATCCAGATAAACCAAATGTCAGAGTGACCTGCTCCAGATGGTGGTTTGGGGTGATCAAAGGCAGCTGCCCTGCTCCCTGCCCTGCCCATCAGCTGTGGGCTGCTGGCATCCTGTGTGCTGGAGTGGGAGGTGTCAGCCCTGTGGTGTAAGGCACTCCTGGGAAAAGCTTAAAACAAATAACCTAATTTAATACAGTACGACATAATAGGCATTTTGCAGCAGGCCCTGCACTAGTTCTGATCAGGGGTCTTTTGTAACTGGATGCTCTGTTCACAAATAATTGTGCCAGTTCAACTGGAGACAGTGAACTGCAGAGCAAAAACAAGTGGGCAGGAAGAGGAAAAGGTCTTCTCAATTTGGCTTCCTCTCTGGCCATAATTTTTCCTGCTACCTTCTGGAGTTTTATTGGTCATCCAAAATTGCAGAAGCAGGAGTAGTAATGCTGAGGCCGATTCAAACCATGACCAGCCAATACAATGTTAAAAACTTAGTCCACTTCTAAAATGAGCCACAGAAGCACAGAATGGTTTGGGTTGGAAGGAACCTTAAAGATCATCTAGTTCTGAATGATTAGTTACTTTCAATATAATTACAACCTCAATAACATCATATAACACATTTCTGGTGTGAAAATAAACTTGGACAGAGAAACTGGGAAGATTGTGTGGCTAACTTGTGCTTCTGAGTAGAGTTTCTTTCAGTCTCCATCTAAAGCAGTTGAGTTTCCAAGCAAATTGTAATCCCAGTTGCAATTAAGTCTTCTTCTGAATGAGAACCATAGTACATCTGTGTTCTTAATAGCTAAAAATAAAGGCCATTGTATTTTAGTTGAATTAAAGTCAGGATATTTCTTCAAAACATTCAACTTGTTCATGTTCCTTTTATTAAGGGAAAAGGGATTCTCATCTCTTTTTTCAGCCACTGAAACACACAAATCGCAATGTATTCTGGAAAAAATGTGGTAGTCTATATTGCAAACATTCTCATTAAAACAACTTTCTGGCTGAGGGCCTTTATTTAGAAGGGAAAATTTACTTAACAGTGTTGTTGGAGCCCATGTCTGTTGCATGCAAACACTGACTCTTATACATGTGGTTGTAAATATCATAACACTAGGAAACAAATAATTTTAATATGCTTTTAATATATTAAGTCAAGAAAGTAAAGAACTTCTTAACAGAATCTGGTTTAAGAACATTTACATTTGAGTGATTTTTAATTGTACATTAATAATGAATAATTATTGTAAGGAAAACAGTATGTCCATGTACTCAGAATTCCTGCAGTTTTAGTTCTAAGTCAGGAGTCTAAAATCCTGAAAAATAAGATAAAGCATTAGCTGTTGATATAACACTAAGTTGGATTTAACACTTAAAATATGATGGCAGTGTAAAATACATTAGAAAAAAAGCATGATAATATTGGTTTACATTTTTATATCTCTCCAAATAGTTGAATGCACTGAAATTAAATCCTGAAGTTTGGACTTACTTTCAGCATGAGTTGTTTATCTTTGTAAGATTAGAGGATTACCTACAGGATGTCAGTTTACTTCTCAGCATTCATTTGACAGGTAGTTGACTCAGTTCTCTCTTATATATACTTATTATCATCATCATCATCACCACTTTCCAAATTGTTTACAAACGTGGGATATTTTCCATTTCTTGCTGCCTGAAACACCTCTGTGCTCTCTGTTCTGGGGACTGAGTACCTACAGCCTCTGTTCACTTCATCTGAAGATATGTGCATTTAACACAGCTGAGAGAAGTTTGTGGGTGGAAATGTAAGTAGATTACACAGTTAAAGGCTTTCTGGGACAACTTCTCAACGTTATCTATTTGGATAAAAATGAGCTAATTTACATGTAGATCATGATTAAAAGTATTAAATAAATACCTCCTTAGCGAAAATCCACCGATCTCCTTCCATTACGTGGCTGAAAGACAAATATTTCATAAGTGTTCTGTAAAACTGACAGAATTGAGTAACAAAGCCCCAAAGAACTTGGTATGTATAGAAATTGGTACATTTCTAAATTATGATAATCATAGTGATTATCATAAAAGTTAGACCTGACATAAGTTATTCTCTACCTCGAAAGGAGAATTATACACTAAAATTTACTGCATTTCGATTGAAGAATGAATTGTCTATCTTGTATGATTTTATAAGGGGGAGAAAGCCGTAATCAGTCACTTCAAGAGATCATTAATCCTTATTCTTGTCACATTTTCTTAAAATGTGCTTTCTGATTGTTGCTATTATTCCATTATAAGTGTTTGTTGCTATTAACAAACAAATACATGTTACTCTCAATGGTTTTCTTTTTTATACTGTATTCTTTGACATAGGCAGATTTTCTCCCTTTTCACTGTGGTGTATTTCAGAAGTATTTTGCCCCAGTGAAGGACTTGATACAACTTCTACTAAAGTTGATAAAAAATTTCTTTCAGGGCTTAATAAGGATTTGCCTTTTACTCTGGAAGCATGAATGCACCAATGTTAATATTACCCATAACTTTGGCCTGTCATAACAACTCTAAGGATCCAAGCCTGATAGATAAGAAATATAACTATACAAACTTGTGGTCTTCTCATTAAAATTATAGAATAATTTAGATTGCAAACAAGATCATTGAGTACAACCCTAGCCACATTCTTATTTAAAGCCATTAACCACTTTCTTATTTAAGTAGAAATACTAACCAAAATCAAGAGAACTATTCAAAAGTCTGACTTGCCACCTTCTCAGTTTTGCTAATGAGAGGTAAAAAGGCTCTGTGGCATAAAAGATGAACACAGTATATTCAGTCTCATGAGAATTTCTGTATCTAGTTTCTTACCTTACTGGTCAAAATACATGGAAAATGGCAAGGTCAGACTTAGCACAATGTGTAAGCATGGAATCATATTTATATCATGTGCAAACATATCCTATTGACCAATGCTTTATGAAGATTTTCCAAAATGCCATATTTTCTAGAACTTTCCCTGGCAATTAGATATGAAATAATCAATGACTTCTTAAGACATAACATGGTGTCATGTATACACAAACCTAGGAATATGATTTAAAAAAAAAATTCCTGCTATGCCTTTATTTTAATTCAAGAAAATGTCAGGAACATACCCGGAGAAGTCCTGTAGGGTGGAATGCCCTTGCTGAAATAAAGTTTCCTCATAGTAATTCTTTCTGTAATTCAGTGGTTTCTCTACTGTTTTTTTTCTTTTTTAAACTCTCACCACAAAACAAAAGTAAAAAAATCAAACAAACCATACCCTGTAGAAAAAGTAGCCTCTACTTTGAATCACTCCAGGACCTTGAAGTTCTTCCTGAAAAAAAAAAGTATTTTAAATTTTATCTCCAGCTGTAAATTACTACATACAGGAGAGGTTGTTTATGTACATATAAAAAGTAATTCTTCAGAACTACATACAGTCTGCCTCCTTAAATGCTTTATGCATTTCTCTTCATGTCAGTGACAAGAAGTTTATGTGTTCATGTAGAGACTGCAGAAAACATATGAATGAGGCCGAATTCCACCTGAGGTTTTAGCTCGGGTCAGACTGCTTTAGAGTGGTACTAAACATGATGAACAGCCTTTGCCTCTGGTTTTCCAGGTTTCATCACCCAGGCACAACCAGTGTCTTCATGGTGGCAGAGTCTCTACCGTTGCTTTTTGCATCTTTCAGGATGACAGCAATGCAAAGCTTGAATATCAGAAATACTTGGGCTGCTCCCAGGAATGAGAGCCCAGAGTGTTCCCAAAGGTGTACTATTGCTAACCCTGAAAGGATTTTTCTAGGCATTTTTAAGCCGTACTGATTCTCACAGCACTGGGTTTGTCGCAGGTGTTTCCTTAGAGATATCTCAGATTGTTTTCCTCTTGTATCTCTTTGGCCAAAGAGAAGAACTTCTATTTTGGGATTTGTTTTCATTCTTTGTATTGTACACTGACACTGATTCTGTGCTGTTCACACAGAGAGAGAGTCAGAGAAGATTCGAGCAGCCGAGCAGGCTGAGGGATCTCTCTATCCTTCTTTCTACCTTCTTTTTATATTAATATCTAATCTAATTATCAATTTATATTAAAGCCTTCTGATTTCTGATCACCAATCAATGGACTCTGAGTTTTTGTTGGTGAGGCCCTGAGAACAGGGCAGCCCTCAGCAACAGTGTACCATAACCACCCCTCACATTAACTCCCAAAGAACAGTGCTTATGGTAGCCTGTCCTGGCTGTGCTGCACACAGGGTGAAACAACTGTCTAGTGATCCATACAGCAAGGAGGGTAACGAATTGTGAAGAAAATAGAAATTCCATTTAAATGTATGATGAGAGAACACATTTGCTTAATCACAGTATTTTATTTTTCTGTTAGTATCAGATAGGAGTGATGTGTCTGTCCTGCAGGTGGGGAGACAGTCCATTTGAGAAAATAGTCTCAGTATTATGCTTACCAGAACATAAAATGTACATGGCTTTTATTTAGAAATGAGGGTATTTCTCAACTAAAACCTGGGGTGCTGTGATCTCTTGGGTAAATATCATAAGGTGAGGTGTCATAGAAAGGAATCACTTCATGCTCTATTCTAATGCTGTGAGAATTGTGTAAAACAGGATGATTCCCATCATTTCCAAACTACAGAAGTAGATTCCATCCAGGGAAGCTTTCAAAGGAAGTAGGGTTTAAACTATATATAATTTTTGAGCCTTGATTTTAATTCTGACTTCGGTTCACCACATATAGCATTATATTCAGTTTCTTGCTGTATGTAAAACATCTGTATGATTTTTATTTCTGTTGTTCTTCTCATTTTAGCATTACTTGCTTTTTCAATACCCATCTCATGTTTATAATCTGATCACTACTACAATTTTTTTATATTTCAAAAGGATAAAAATTTTTTTGTACATTGCCTTTTAAGTGTCTTATGGTATTCATATGTCATTTTTTTCTACTTTTTCTATTCAATGTGTAAACAATGTGTGAAAACAGGAACAAAATAGGCAGCTGTTGCAAGATTAAGAAATTCATCTAGAACATAATAGGAATCTAAAGTACAATCACTAGTGAGAAATTGTGATTTTCCTCTTACAGCCAGGCGCTTCTTAAAGATTAAATAATGTTCTTGTTTGAGTTCATGTCAGAAGTTTGATATTAGAAAACAGCTGAAGCTAATAATGTCGTTTTTGTAACACCCGCCTTCTAAACTTCCAAGGTTTTGGAGATGTTAAAAAGAAATAAATACCTGCTCTAATAAATATGCATATTTATTCACAAACCTGCATATATATATGTACACAGAAAAATGTGTATTCATGAAGATGTATGATTACTTAGTTTTATTAATGCCTGCCTTCTAGAAGGTATTTTGCTCAGTCTCTTAGATTGACTGCCAAGAAAATGCTTGAGTCTTCCTTCTCAGATCATATCCTATCAGACTGTAGCTCAAGAGAAGTCAAAGCTGTGAAAAAATCTGGTGTTGCTCCAAACTGGGAGGAAAGAATGAATTTAACAGAACATTTTTCCTCTTTCACCCATTCACCTTTTCAATTCCTTATCTAGTCTGGGAGAGAGGTGGATGTTTTTATGCACAGCAGGTTCTGTTTTTCTTCCCAATATGAGGAAGAAAAAAGATCAGGAGCAAGATAACCCTTCCTGAAACACATTCTGTGACACCAAGAGTTGGGTAGTCCAACCAAAATATATAGGCAGAAAGATCTACAAGGGCATTTTTAGAAAAGCTACTGAATCACAAAGTGTGAGAACACAAGCATGCAAAGTTTAAATTTACATACGTCCAGTTTGTATCTCTTCAGTCTTCTCTCATTAAGCTGAGGAACGAGTTGCAGTAAAGGATGCAGGACAGACGACTGAGAGGACACGAACACACACACATGAGCAACAGTGAAATTTGGCCCTTATGATGCAAAAAAGTGTCTTCCTGCAATATTGGCTTATGAACCAAACATGCACCAAAAAAGGACTGAAGATGTTAATTGAGAAACTTTTTTTTTAACAGTTTGACTTGACAACAAACAGGTATCAACATTTATATTTACACTACACAGAGTGATGAAGGGAAAAGCTATACATCCTACCTTTGCTAATTGAAAGTTCAGAACCATTTACACACTCCCGGAATTACTCAAACTTTGATCAGTCTCTATGAGTGGTACTGAGAATATTTCCATGCAGTATTCCTACTCACACTTCTACAATTTTCTACTATGGAAATTAGCAACTTCAACCTCTGCCATACTGAAAAGTTCATTTTGCTTCAAAATACATGACAACAACAACAAAAAAGGGTTTTTTGCTAGAGAACAGTGTACAGTAGAAATCCATCCTCAAGTGACATTTGTAATCATGGCACTGGTCACTCTATCTAAGCTCCAATCATGAAATTCCTTGTGTAACAAGACTTTAAGCTTGCAGACAGCCTAGTTAAGCACAGTGGCATTGTCTGCAACCTAAGTGCTCACCCTAGAAAAACACAACCATGTGGGATTTTAGAGAGAGGTCCACAGGGAGAAATAAACTATAAAAATCTGTCTTTCATTAATGAATTTAAACCTTCAATTCATATAAATGTAATTTTAAAAATAATGCATTTTTGATACTATATTTCCTACAAAAGTAATGCAATTAAGAGAATTGTAATATATGGAGTAACCAGAATTACAAGAGTATTATTGTACTTAACAGGTAAAAAAAACTTGCTTATTTTTAGCTAATTTTGTGCTATCTGCCTAAGGCAGGCAACCATAATATCTAAAAAAAGTAGGAGTCAGATGTGAGTGAAGGAGTTAATGGACATCCCAGCTGTACACTTGGGCTCTGTCTTGCAGCCAGTGGAGAGAGGTTGTAAAGCTGAGGAATGATTGATAAACCAAAAACCAAGTGAGAAATCTCTGGGGGCAGTGGCAAAGGTATTCAGGATGGTAGTGAAATGGGATGGAGCAGCAGAAGTAGCTCATTTCACCGTGCCTTAATTACCATTAAAGCCTCCAAAGCAGCTCTAGCATGAAAACATTGACCTCAATATGAGCAATATCACTTTCTAGGAAATACACCACGTATTTCTGGAGAAATGTAAAGAACAAAGAAGGCAAAAATGGACATTGGCATGCAAGAATGATTGTTAAGAAACAAGAAAATATGAATATGCTTAACTTTCTCAAAATCCTTAGGTGCATATATGCACACAGATAACAGAGGATGTATGCACTTCAAAAGTAAGAATGGATCACATGTACTTGACTTGATTTATGAAGATACTTTTAGAGCAACAATTCTTGGTCATGGTTTAAACTATAGTATTCATTCAAAATATAATCCAAAGTCCAAGTGAGACTTAAATACTATTTTGCCTGCCACGTATTTACAACATGCAAATGAATTAATACAGTTTAATTAATAATTAATAAAAATGCTTGAAAAGTATCTAACAGTCACATTCTCAGCTCCTGTAAGTCCACATTGTTTCAGTGCTTGTCCTATGTTCCAAGTATTTGGAAAAAAGTATTTGAGCTCATTATTAAAATTTGAAACTACGAGATTAAGGTTCAGTTGGGATTCCATGAATGTTTGGTTGAGTTTGTTGGATTTCTTTCCACCCCTGTACAGTACTGATCATTCTCTCCCATATTATTAAAACACCTTCTTTACTTTAAACGTGCAACTCCCAATCCTGAGCTTGCTGTGGAGAGACTACTGCAAAAAGGAACATTGCCTTGGTGTTATATACAAGCACACATGTACTCACCCACAAGGAGGTGCTGTGCCACTTACCATGATGTCTGAGTTGCCCGAGTCATGAGTCTTAGAATAATGAAATAAGAACTGTTTGAAAAAATTAAAAGTGGGGTTTTACTACAAAACAGGGCAAGAGTGTTATGATTTTCTTGCCTTTTCTTAGTGTGATTGTAGGACATACGTAGACATCTTACCCTTTTGGTGTTGTCTTTCTCATCTAAACCCTGCGGGAATAATAGTTGGTAGAGAGGCTTTTATTCATTAAAATAAAAAGAACAAAGGATAATTTTGATTACATACATAATCTTTTCAGCACTGGGTTGAAATATTCTTCCTTGGAATATGTATTATATGTCTTAGCTTATTAATGTAATTAATCATTTCAAACTCTGTAGAGAGCATTTTTTTTAACTCTGCCCTAGAAGAGTTAGTTGTGTTTAGCAGATGTTCCCTTGCACATCCCCAGACTCTCTGAAGTATATTTCTTTGTCCATTGAGAATTCATAGTTTTTTTAATCTAGAGCAATAAAAACACTTAACACCTTGTAACCGACCTGGAGATTATTTTCCAAGCATCAATGTATCCCTGCTGTCTTTACAAGGTGTTACAGTCTGACACATAGCATTTCAGAGTAAAAACAGATAGAAATACTTCCTACAAGCACTGCATGACACTTTGCATACTGGGTCCTCAGAATTCATTGTAGACAATTGCACAGTGTGAGATCAATCAAAAATGCTAAACAGTCTTTTCTGTGTGTTACCTGTGGTTTCTGGAGAAATCCCACAACCAAAAAACAAAGTTCTTCCAGTGTACTGGGCACCTGATGCAAAGAAAACAGGAACTCAGGTATCACTTCCAATGCTACTACATATAACAAATAGCATCAAAGTAGTAGAGTTACCTCTGTCTGACTCATCCGAGGCTGAGAATCGGTGGACAGGTAAGCAGAACATGCATCGTCTATCTGTAAGAGTTCACACACTTTTTTTAGGAAGTCAGAGTAATGAAAACAAGTGAAATAGGTATACTCTCAGAAAAAGGTAAGTGCAGCTAATGGCGTGGCAAGCTTGTCTACTGCAAGGCATCCTTGTAGGCCCATTCATTAAATACTTTGCATTCGAAGGGGGAAGAGCCTTAACCACATAGAAAAGAAAATGATAACAACAACAAACTTATACTTGCTTGATCTGAACAAACATATGTATCTGTGACCATCATTCCCCTACTGACCACATACCCCTCTTAACTGCAAGCTTCTCAGACTTAGTCATATTTTAAGTTATGATTGTAAGCATCTGGGGCATGAACTATAAACTTGAATCTCTCCTGCAATGTCTTTCAATTATACAAAACTGAAGAAAATTACAAAACTAAGGCGAGGGATTCAAGGATCAATCCTCAAACATAACTCTTTAGCTGGATTACAGCATCCCTGTAGGTGTGTGACACATGCATCCCTTGAGTGATTATGATATGTGCTGGCACATCTCATGCACACCAGTCAATTTGTGTCAGCAATTTCCTAAACAGTGTGTGAAACACCAGTACTGTTTGTCTTCACCAGTCTTTTCAAAGCTGTCTTCCTGTAGTGCTGTCATAATCTTGTTTTGGAAGAAGTACTGAACAAGTGATTCCTACACATCCTCTCTCTATGGCTCATAACCTTATATTAGCTACATCCTCCTTCTGCTGTTTCTTTTCCAAGATGAAAGAATACTGTAATACTGACTAATTGTTTTAGTGGAGTTATTAATAGAGAAGGGATAAGAAATGGAATAAAAGGTATTTGGGTTCACAGAAGTAATACTACCAGTGCTGAAAGCTCTGAGTATTCTGTAAGGAAAAGTCTCCAACACTGCAACTGAAGTTGGCCAGTTTAATAATGATGACAAAAATAAACTTAAAATCTTATTAAATAACTTTAAAGATGTATCAATAGTAACCTTCATCAGTACATGCTGGTTTTTTCGTGTAATATTTGATATTGTTAGATAAAAAAAATCTGCCACTCATACTCATGTTATTCACAAGCTGCATAAAAAATATAGTGGTTTGGTTTTTTCTTTAATAGAGCAGGCAATGCAATTGTTTTTGCAATTTTATTATAGATAAAAAGCCCTAAATGGCACTCATTAGCAAAGAAAACATTAAAGTAAAAAAGAAATTTTAAAAAAATAATGCATATCTGAGCACTTCAGGACAGGAGATAATACATTTCTCCAGAGACAATCTATGAGAAAGCATTAGCAGACATAGTGGGAAAACTAATAGCTCACAGAATCCTCTTTTCAAATAGGTATTGTTGGTAGCACATCCTCTCTCTTCTCTTCTTCCTTCATCTTGCATGTGTTTGAGTGTATTAGTTCAGCTTCACTACTTTCAGAGCAAGAAGGCATAGAGGAAGAAGTCAGCAATGAATGAGATAAAATTAAGTAATTTTGGAAGCTTATGTTTAAAAGAGTGCTGCTTTCTCTTGTGTATTGTTCATTTGGATTTTATTTGTTTATTTACTTGACTCAGAGAACTACCGTAATTCAGTAGCAGAACAAGCCAGACTGCCTTGTGTTGTTCAACACAATGGTATCTTTCAGCTAAAACCTTCTCAGAAAAAGCAAGGGTTGAGGAAAAGCCACAATTTCTGTTAATTCCTTTTAAAAAATTAATAGTTTCTGTCTTTTATCCATCTTCTCCCAAATTTTCTCTTATGTCTCAGAAATGTGGCCTGAGAGTAGAAGATTGCAAGTTGCTTGGTGTTGGTTAAATAACATAAAGAAACAAAAGGAAGTAAGAGACAAATAAAGAAACAAAATACTTAGTTACAATGTACTCATATTTATAAACTCAGAGCCATTCCTGGAACATACAAGGTTTATTTAGAGGCAGGGTTTCTCCTGAATGATCCACTAGTAAAGTAGGAAAGAGGGAAGAATTATTATTTGTACTTTAAGAAACTCTGGTGAATGAGTATGAGTGAGTAATTAGGTTGATTTAGGGTATATAGTTATATATCTAAATCTCTTTCTTTAGACAATTTCCAGTCCAGCATAATTCTAATTGTAATGGTAACTTTTATATTGCTTCTATTATAAAATTTTACAAAATTTAGTGTCTTGTGCATACCATTTCCTTCACTGAAACCAACAGGACCTTTTTCTTGGCTTCCAGTCACCACAGGAACTTACAGCTAGCAAATCTTATCAAGACATGCAGAAATGTATAAAACAACTTTTTAATCCAGAATGTAAATAACTAATTTTCGGAAATTCCTTATAGTTATCAGGATATTACTTCCCAAGAGACCATTTTTTTCCTGGGAGATAAATATCATCAGGGCTCATTCAAGTGCCAGTCTGGAAAAAGGTTAGGTTTTGAGTCACTGTGTCCAATATGAACTATGGGAAGATGACAGTAAGTGGAATGTCTCCTGTTATGGTCTCAATCAGAAGAAATTTACTCTCTGCATCTGCCCCCCTGATGAGTCACTTGCTTTCTGATGTTATCAAATCTACTAAATTAAATGTCAACACAGTAGTTGAAGGTTGCAGCAACACCAGGACATGCAAGTTGCAGGATAAACTCTCTCCACATGTTATGCCCTGCCACTCCATCTGTTCCAAAAGGGCAGGGAAGAGCCTGTGTTAACACATGCGTCACAGTCTGGAGTCAAAACAAACGTTCATTTCAGAGATGAGAGTGCAAGTTATGATACCAGTCAGTAGCCAAATGTTAGAGGGGCTAATTGACAGGGTAATTTGTCCTTTACCTAGTAAATTGAGAGGCTAAGATAGGATTGAACAGCATCCCAGCCTTGTGTGCAGAACAGAGGATGCAAGAGGCAACACTCGATGAGTTGAAACAATTCCGGAGTATTAGACTACAAAACTACTATATAGGACACTGTGATGCTTCCAGGGACAGTGACTGCCTGGTCATTGACAGTTAAGTGACAACTGTTATCAAACATAGCTCTCCACTGAGACAAGACAATCTCTTCTCAGAATGACATCTCAACACTCAGTCCCAACCCTGAAGACACTGTTCAGAATGTCTGGAAAATTAGATATTTCACCTCATTGCTGATGTCAGGACGTACAGGACATAAAGGAAGACATACTGGAAGAAAACACAGCTGAACTCTGTGCAAGAGAAATACTGGATAGTAAGGTGGGACTGTAGCAAGAATGGGCACAGAAGAAACAGGGTGATACCACACAGCAGATCAGGCTCACCTCTTTCAACAGCTGCAAATCCTCATCTGATTCGAGTGCTTGGGATGGCATCGGTGCACCTGGAAGCACAAACAGTGCTCAGCAATGCTGTACAGCAAAGGTCGTTTGTGTAATTGTCCTGTGTCAGAGGCACCTAGCACAACTACTATCTGTGAAGTCCAGGAGCTGCTTGGTCCAAAGAAGTCTGTGACCCTGGGTGTTCTGCAGTTTGTCCTGTAGTTTTTGCCTGCTCTATTTCAGCAACACAGCAGGATGCTTCATCGCAAGTTCACAGCAGATATGGACATTCACATGTCTTAGCAATAAACAATATGGAAATTTACTTAGGTCTCACTGAGACCTGCTCAGAAAACCACATTCCCGTGCCTACAACCTCAAGCTTTCTGAGAGCTCTGCTCACCTCCAGTTCATGCACTGTGAGTTGAGGATCTGGACCCGACCTCTTGCCTTCATGTATGCTACAACTACAGAATTGAACATGCACTATTTAATGTATGATTGCATACAAATAGTGCCCTTGGTACAATCATGGTGTTTTGAGAAGCTAATAGACAGTACATGTGTAACTGGCTTTGTTTCCTCTGTCTTGCATATGTGATGTGGAAAAGCTTGGTGCCTCAGTAGATTAAATGTGTATTTAATTGCATAGTGGTGCAGTGAAGCTGTGCTTAACTTGAGGCAGCTCCTTTCTCTATCTCTTCCCACCCAGGCTGCAGACCTGGAAGTCACTATCTCAGGGTCCCTTCCAACACAATGTCCAGAATATTGCTCTTACCACATTATTATTTTACCTGGCAGTGTATTTCTGCTAGCAGTGTATTGTTAGAGTCTCTGTAAATAACAGAAATGAGCATCACCAAATTGTGAGTACTCTAGAGACTACACAATGGTATCTGTGAGGGGATGTGCTGTAACTCCCATGGGAGGGAAACTGCTGCTGGAGAGGGTGATGCTTTATTTGTACATGCCTAGCACTGCAGGAAACCCTTCAAAGTCATCTAATTTATCCCCCTGCCCAAGGTTGCTGCCCATGAGTCACACTTAACCCATTTATACACAGTTCTCAAAAAACCTCCCTTTTATAGAGATTTTATAACCTCCCAGGCAGTCTAAAACTACATGCGGTCACATTATTTTAAAGAATTGAACAAAATTAAGCAAGAAAGAGGTGAAGGTAGACCTAGCTAGAATGTCCAGTGAGCATGGTATAAATGCCCATCATGTTATTTGTTTTTCATTTACCCCTAATAACAATAATCACAACAGTAGTTAATTCCAGGCTTTAAGGGATGGATGTCAAACCCACATTTTTGTACTTGCACAGACTTAAGCTGACTAATTATTATGGATGTTTGCTTTGCCCCCAAAAAAGAATTAGAGTGGCCCTTAATTTCACACTATATACAAGTGGAATTTTTTAAAAAATCTCTGAATTTTTCCCATAACAAGGAGACTGATTTCCAATTTTTTGTTTTATTTCAAGAAAAAAATGCCAAATAAATTCAAAGTGCTACAGTTGTCTTACTTTGTCTTCTGCTCTTAAATCAGTATATTCAAACTGGAGTATTACCTGGGACTAGTATCCTGGTAGCAAAGAGTAGAAGAGGGCAGCACTTCAAATTAGCACACCTTCCCCATCAAAGCATTGCCTGCCCATCTCTGACCACTGCTTCTCCCACTGCCTGGTTCCCAAGGCTTTTCAGGGAGAGCTAAAGAAATTCATTAGCAAGAATTAGTAAACCTTAGGACACCAAACAAGAAAGTCTGAATGCTCTAACTTTCTGCTTTTTATTTTTTTTGCCTGTAGCATAAACTTCTGGATAGAGAAGATAAATTATTTCACCCTTTACCCTTCTCAACATATTGAAAAATGTTTATTTTGTGTGCAATCCAATCTGTTTTGTGCATCTAGGACTATGCTCCTCCAAGGACCAAGTGGTGTTTCTCCATCACCCCATCCAGAACAGGGATGCAGTACCTACAGGACTTCATTCATTTACACAACAGCATGCACAGTGAAACATTATGCTGTTTTGTGATATACACCAAATAACCATAGGGGGAAGGGGAAAAGAAAGAAAGCAAGAAAGAGAAGAGAGAGAGAGAAAAGGGAGAGGAGGGAGAAGAGAGGGAGAGAGAGAAAGAAAGCAGCATGTGCTATTGAAGAAGAGTCCTACTCAAAGGGAACATGGAGAAGGAAATTCTTCAACAAGATCAGCATTGTCCACAACCCATTTGCTCTCATATCCTTCAATTCTGCCATCTTTAAGAAATTCAACTTCTTCCAAGACAGAAGAATGCCAGATGCATTGTCTGGGACTCACTTCTTACATCTTGTCTTCCCTCTACCGCTCTCCCTAAACAAGCTCCTGGCAATCATTTGTGCAATAGTGTGTGCCATTGCCCTTCACTGTGCTCCTCTTCCTTCCCTCCCCTCTTCCACATCTTCAGAACATATTTTTAACATAATATTAAGTATGCTGTAATTCGATTTCTTTGCTTATCAATATTAAAAACCACAACCAAGCAGAACAAAACCTCACAACTAAAGCAAATTGCCCACGTACAATACAACAAAATGGAAATAGTCCTTGCACAGCATTTTGTAATGTTATTTTGCAAGGTGTAAGCGGCTAATCTATCTGAGGTGGGAAAATAGAGTAAAGAGAGTATGGTTTATTAAACAGCCCATTAGATGTTCCACAAGAGCTCCCTGCTGCGAAAATAGCAAGTTTCAGGATTCCTCACCTGATAAATGTTGTTATATGTTGGACTGCCAGAGGGTCCTAATTTTTCCTGCAGTTTTGTGATACATGTTGCTTCATCTCTTTTCTTACCTTTTTAAAATCAGGATAAATGATACTTAAATCTTTTAACAAAAGGCTATTCTCCAAGCTGCTGGAGTGTTTTGCCAGGACAGAGTAATCCTACCAGGAATCCGGGAAGAAGAAGGCCAACCCCCGAAACCGTGCCCAGTAGCTGCGCTCTCCGGAGCATCCTCGCCCCGCTCCCGCCGCTGCCGCGGGCCCGCGAGGCTGCGCGCACCCTGCTCCCAACCTTGGCCAGAGCTGGCGGCGCAGGAAGGGGTTGCCAGAGGGATGCTCCTCACCTTTGCAAGCAGACATCGAGGAGGCGAGGAGAACGAAGAGGAGGAGTAGCGGGGACCCGGGCAGCGCCGCGCCGTCTCCTGCCTTCCTCCGGCTGCGCTGGGGGGTGGCCGCGGGGAGCTGATGGTGGCAGAGGTGTCCCATGTCCGCCGAGTGCCCGGCGCCGCCGCCCTGACAGCCGCTCTTCTGGGCATGTCCTCGCTCCCTGCCCCAACTTTTTAAATGCCCCGGACACGTGGACGAGCCCCAGCCCGGCTCGGGGAGGGCTGCCCCGCTCCCCACGGGGGCCGGCGGCTGGTGACTCACCCCGCTCCGCCCCGGGGCACGGCCGCTGGAGCCCGCGCTGGCGCGGCGGGTGCCCCTGCTTGGCACAGAGCCGAGGGGCTGGCCGGGCTCCAGGCCCTTTATTAAACCCCCTCCTTAAAAACAAGCCCATGTTATAATCCCCGGAGCCCTGCAGGAGCCGCGGTGGCTGGCGCGGAACGTACTGCTCCTTCGCTGCCGTGAGCGCTCGGAGTGATGAAACGGGAGTGGCAAAGGGTGTTCGGACACCGTCCCAGCGCGGTGTACTCGGGAGAAGAGGCGTGATTTAGAGGGGAAATCGGACCTCACTAGCTGATTTGCCCCCAGCTACAGTTTACAGCTGGGCAGTAAATCAGATACCTGGGAGTAAATCTCGTGGAGCTTGCATGCAGGAGAAGCCGTCGGTGGCTGGGATGGGGGCTCTGGGGATGCGCACCCCTCTGCCTTGGCACCTGCCGACTGGGCACTGAATTTTCTGAAGACTCCCCGGCTGCGGGAGTGTGACTGCCTCCTGACTTAACCTATGCCCTAAATACACACACAGTGCGACACCACGAAACGGAACTCAGTGATATGGTAATATTTAGCGAATAAAATCCTAATACTGTACTTAGCAACGTATTTTACTTACAATACAGCTACAGACCTTGATCCCAGTTGTTATTTATGCCTGAAGATAACGAAAGCAACTGCATTATATACCAGCCAGAGTACACAGACTCCAAATCTGTTAAGGCGCTTGGGCAGTCATCCCTGAAGCACAGCAAGCTCTGGCTTACCAGAGTGGCTACCCAAGTCTGCCAGTGCCTCCTGATATCAGATCCAACACAGGATGATTGCCACTCCCAAGAGTGAGCAAGATGCTCAGGCTAGTGCTGACCTGTTCCTCACAGCAAGCCCAGCAGCAAGGTCTGGCTTTGAAGAGTGGTGTGTGTCTGCTTCCTCACCATTTGCTCCAGGAAGATCCTGCGCAGCTGAGGTGCTGCTCCAATGCTACGGAGACAGTCTCAGGTCCCAGTTTAGAGTCTATCTTTATGATTTGTTTTCCCTTCTTTTTCTGTTCACTCCTATTTTCTCACTTCGTTGGTTTTTTTCTGTCAAAGGAAATTAGTACATCACAGTCCAGCAGTGAGACAAAGGTGCAATACTAGAGATTGTAATTTCCAAAACAACTGGCAGTTCTTTTTTACCATTTCAGCGAGTTGTGACTGGGGGCTAAATAGTGCATGGTGGAGTAAATCTGCCTGACAAGAGCAGTGGCTGCTACTGCGAAACAGAAGAAATCTTTGATTTATAGCCACAATGTTGATGTCTGCTCTTTGCCTTCACCTTTATCAGTTGTATGAGAAACAAAGTGGGCTCTGCCACCCTGGCCACTAGGCCATCAAAATTGTGAAAGCTTTGCCAAGCAGCATGCTAAGATGATATAAAATTCTTTTAATGATAGAAGCATCTTCTCTATCAGATTCAGTAACAAAGCTTTCCTTTATATGTCTGGGGACAGAGCTAATCCTCCTGTCAATGGAGAGGCAGTTATCAGACCAGTGCATAAATTGAAGAAGCTTGTATTTTGTATGTATGATTGTATTTATATCCACCTAATTAAAAGACTTTTTTAAAAACAGTCTTAATTGAGGGATTGCATTAAGTACTGGTTTTGGTTAATAAAAGCAGATCAGATTTATTTGAAGAAATTATCATAAATGGGGAGTCATCAGTGCTGAAAGGTATCTCCCTAATCTATCTTGATTCAAATGCGTGAATCAGTGTCCCAAACTTTAGCCTAAGGAACAATTTAATTTGTTATGCATTTTAATTATTACAGTCTTGTTAAATATTTAATAGATTGTGAAATAAAATAAATTACACTCTATCACAATTTGAGTGTAGGATACCTGTAAATATTCAGTACATGTTGAATGGTGTAGAGTGTTTTCAGAATACTGAATTCAAGATACATCTTGAATTCAACTTTAGTTTCAGGTGAAAGGGTTCTGATTAACCTAGAAGCTGCATTTTTGCACAGTGTATTTTAACACTGCAAATTGAAAAATTTTGCTGAGCCCACTTGAACAAAAATATATTAGGAGATTTTGAAGATGATGAGAAAAAATTTCCAGATAGAAAACTTCTGGTCTTGCATTTACCATTATAAAAAAGAATCTAATGTTTCTCTCTTGCTTGATAATCTTTCATCTGAAATGTGAATTTTTTTCCTGCAGATTCCTGCTAATGGGCAAAAGCAGTAGCCATTACATATTCAATCCTCTCTGTGCGACAAGTTACATTGTCTGGGTCCTAACAGGCTACACTCCTCCAGTACTTCCAACCCAGTATGAACTCCATTTCGTTGTAGACTATGCCTTTTTACTAAAAGCATCAGGGTAGTTTTGAATTTCCTCATACATGGGTAAGGTAAACTGATTTGGGTGTAGCTGTAATCCTCCTTGTAATATACCAGAAAAAACAATATAACTTGTAACAAAAATGTACATTTGCACTAAGCTCAGACTATTTATTATACCAAGATAATATTTCTACTGAAATTTGTGCAAATTTTGACAGAGCAAGTTCTCCAAGTTTGAATCTGTGTTTATAGGAAGCTGGCAGGATTTATGACAGTCACCTTTATGCAAGGAACTCACTGAAATTCAAGTAAGCATTCTTGTAAACAGGAGAAAAAAATACGTCTTTGTCTATTGTATCTGGTTTGGTTTTGTTTAATTGCTTGATGAAATTAATGTTACACTATTGCAGGAACAAAACACATCCTCATTAAACCAATAGCTTGGAGGATGTTTTGGATGCTGTAATTAGCTTCTTTGAAATATTTATGTTCTTCCTAATGTTGCTTGAATAAATGTTAATTATGGCTAGTGGAAAGGAAATCAAAGAGCTGAGTATGTGAAAACACCATCTCCTCTGTCTCTGCAAGGCAGGGTCGGGAGGTACATCACTGCATCCACTCGCTGCATGCACACACACGCACCCTGTGAAGAGGTCAAGGCATACTGGGTTTTCTACAACTTTAATTTAATAAAAATTATGAGAAATCATTCCTCCTACATCTGAACGCAAGCACTAGGAGTGCTTTTACCCATATTGCATTTTCTTCATACTTAGTGGAGTGTGCTTGAAATGGCTCACTGCATGCAAACACACAGATGTTTCTCACAACTTCAGGTCCAATAATAAATAACTTAAATAAATAATCCTTCTGTACAATGGGCAGGTTGCATACATGGGTTTTGTTCTTACTTGTTTATGTTCTAGGGAATTAAATTTTGTGTAGGCAAGTCTCAATAATTAATTAATGCCTGCTTAGACCCTGTGCTTCTTCAAGGTATTCTCTCCTTTTATTACTAATAATGAATTGAAAGTTTGTATCAGAAGAGAAAAAGATCCATAAAGAAAAGTCACTGGAGTCTCAATTCAAGAATAAGCATCTCTAAATGGGCTTTTATTACAGTGGTGACCTAACACAAAGAGATAATCACTCAGTAGTAGTCTTTAGGGATGTCTCCCTACAAATAGAAAGCAAACAACAAAACCCAAGTCATGTAGGGCATGATAGACCCAATATTTTCTCCAAAAATTCCTTTTTAATTTTATCTAAGATGATGCCTCAGCTTTTCCTTTATGAATAAGTAAAACATAAATGACCCTCTAATGAATTAGATCTTGCCTGAACTACTGGAAATGAGAACAGAAAACCCAGCCCCTGCGCTAAAATAGGGTCCACCAGGGAACAGTGATGGAACTGATTGCAGCAGGGGTTCAGGGCTCTCTTCAAAAGTTACAGAATGTTTTGCATAAAAAATTCCTTGTGTAAAAGACAGATGGCTGGACCATTAAATGACTAAAGAAAATTTGCTCAACAGGTGACAGTAACTAAATTCAGGAAAAACATTATAATCTTTCCAAAATTGTGGCTACCTGTGAATACCCAGGAGAAATGTTTAATTTTTATAGACTTGCATTAGTTTTAGAAGTGGAACAGCTCACAGACGATAAATATTTCTCCACCATATTCATATCATTTTCTGTATTTTCCACCAGCATTCACTATTTATTCTATACAAACATGAAACCCGAAACAGAAGAGTTTATTGAATTATGAAGCCCTGATGATTGTAAAAAAATATAAATTTCTGTTCGAAGGAAAGAGATAATTATCAACTACAACTACTATATAAGAAGTATGGTCACATAAATTTTTTTGAAAAAGGTTTTTCTTCAAGATAATCCCATCTCACTTTTCTCTCATCAATATTGCTTTCAGAATCTACAGGTTTTATTAACTGAAAAGACCTTAAGCAAGAAAATAAAGAAGTTAAGGTAGATGAGCAATGACACTTAGAAAATGTCATTTTCTCTTCCACACCCTTGTGAGATGGGTTGATTTTATAATAGGATCATTTCTCTTATAATGAGAGACAAACTCATACTGTGGTCTCACAATGGTTTAGTGTAAGTTTTTTCACAATATGCATGTAAATCCAGCAGAAAGGAATCCTGAAAATTCAGTTTATAAACTTCAGATTTTGCCAAATGTTTTGAGTTGTCATTTGTTTCAGAAAAAAAAAAATATAATCCAGGTGTGAATTTGATATACTGTCTAAACTCTAGTATTTCACCAAAACTTTCCTCCCAGCTTGCTACTGAGATACAACTAATGGCAACTGCAGGAAATTCTTTGCATGGGTGCAACATGTAAACACTTGCTTGAAAGTCCGAAGGAAAAGACCATAAGGAAATCATTTGGAAGAATGGACTAAAACCCCATGAGAGTCTTCCAGTCTGAATTGTTCAGAGATTCTCTGCCCAAAGTGTCAAGCAGTGGGATCCCAGTGGTGTGCTGTTTGGCCTGTTTATCTGCTCACTGTCTTCCTAAGAACAGAGAGCTTGGCTCATGTCAGATTTACTTATAAAACATATTTATTAAAAGAGCAAAAAACTGAAGAATAATTAATAGATTTTGTTACATCAAAATAATCATAAACAAAACACCAATTCTACGAATCCCTTCATACTCATCCTAGCACCACAAAGCTGCTCTTAGTGTGGGTGAATCTGCAGGGTGCCTTACCGTACACGATATTATTTCTCTACAGAGCCTGAAACAGTTTTTTTTCATTCTACCAACCACAGAATGCAGAATTATGCCAAAACCCATCAGTAGATTCTTTGCCCCCAAAACTCAAGGAATTTCTTTTTTAGGTTTTTGGAGTCTATGATCTTGTCGTTTCCATTCTGAAGTTTAACAGCTAATACAGTTTTCTGTGCAAAGTCGGTCTTTGGAAAGCAAATTCTTCTATTCACTTCTCTTGAGATCTACTACACTGCAGTCATAAGCCCATATGACAGTGTCATGAAAACTAAGTATTGCAAGGAGGGCTTTGTAAGGTGTCTTACCTGTCCAATCTGAGACACCACGATCAGACAGGTGAACTTTTCAGTGTTGTTACAATAATAAAACGCAACTTAAGAATTACTAAAACTTCTTATACACACCACGTTCTTTATCATCTTAAAAATTGAATAGTTTTCTGTGCAGATTGATCAAATATATCACTGATGAGCAGCTCAGCATCACTGCCCACTCCCTCCAGATTTAGTTGGAAATCCTTTCGTTATAAATCTGGCTGGTCATAACCCACAATGGGTCACACAGTTACCTTCAGGAAAAATGGAAGGTGACTTTCCTTATAAAAATGCTGCTTAGCAGGAAGAAACATTTGCAAATGATGGATGATACAGGCTATTACTACTGCTATGAGTGGCAGCTCTCCCCACAGCAGCAAATAGAACCTAGCTGTGTGCAGCACTCTTGCACTCTCTATCTCAAATGACAGCCTTGGAGTGAGCAGGATCATTATTGCTTATTATTATAATGGAAGTGAGCCAGCAAGGGCTACAAAAAGTAACGTAATATTTTAACATATTGTAATAGACTAAAAATAGGTTAATGCCAGGAGAAAGAAATGGGTTTTTGTTTGTTTTTTTTTTAAATACACTTTGAAGTTTAAGAAAAACTAATTTTAATTGACAGGACTGTCATGTTCTTCAGGGAAAAATCAGTCTACACTAATGAGATTTTCCTTCCTAAATTCTTTTAATTCTGATTCCATATTGCTGTCTTCCCAGACAAAAGAACTCCTCAAATATACACATCAGCTATGAAAAACCTCCAGTTTGACTGATGACATGAGATTTTTAAAAAGAAATTATTTGTTTCTGTTGGTGAATATGATCAATGAACACTGCAGAAATCAAAGATGGCAGAACAACTCGAACAAAACGATGAAGCTGGGAGCTCCAATAAAAAATAATAATTCAAGAAATTTATGCTTAAAAATAGAAATTTTTTTTGAATGGGCTGAACACTGACAGCAACTTATGAAAAATTATCAGCCTAAAGCACAGCCCCTGAAATGGAAGAAGGCTGCAATATATAATACTACGTAATAGGCAAAAATATATACCAGGTCAAATTATGTCTTTACTTGAGGACACATGATGAAATTTTCAGAAAGGAATATTTAACAAATATTCCTATAAATGAGGTTGTGTAGGGATTAAAAGGACTAGAGCACACTTCTCTCTCGAGAAGATAGATTATCATTTCTGCATGCATTGGCACAAAGGGGACATGTAAAAGCTATTTTCAGACTCACCCTGGGCTGAGCACATTTTTGTAGAATAAGGCCATGTGGTCCTTCCCAGGTGAAAAGACAATGCAAAGCACTGTTAAATCAAAACAAAAACTGTATGCAACTTTTCTGCAATAAGAAAATTGGGGTAGAAAACAACCAACTTTTTCAGTCATGCCCAAATTTAGTTTTGATTTACATTCTGGAGATGCCAGGATTACAGGGACTTCCCTTTGAGATTAAAGTCCTCAGTGTTGCTCTCCTAAGTAACAACCACCATAAAAAGAATTTCAGTCAGGAAACTTCAGACTAACATACGCAGTCTGAAATCTATTTATACTCACTAAGAAACCAAAATTGCTTTCCAACAACTTTTTGACATTTAAGATTAGCATAATTTAAGGTTTAAACAAAACAAGGTTTGCCTGATCTTGAATCACTATGCAAATTAATGGGATGCTTGAAAACAAAGGTTCAAATAATAACAGCGCTCAGTGACACATAATCCTGGGGTTTCTGTCCTTTCTGGGCAATCTTGTAATAACACAGAGAACACGGGCAGCCATCAGCTCCATCAGGAGTGACCACGAGCTCTGCTTTTGCTGGGCTTGTTTTCACAGTGGCAGACTTTTACTGACAGATCAGCTGAATCTCATTACTGCAAGGAGTCATGCTTCAGGAAGTGAACACCTTGAAATGTCATGACCTTTCCCTGACGAGAAAAAATGTCACCAAAGAAAGCACACCAGAAGTGAAAGACAGAGACCTGGGATCACAACTAATGAAAACACGTTTATTGCACTATAATAGAGTAATAGACTTGTTAAATGGAAATAAGAGTTCCACTTGAATGGCAGGTATAGAATACGTACAGTGGTTTGTCAGTCAGTCAGTCCCTTGTACTGCTCTTTTACTCTGGTTTGTCATGGGTGAAGCAGAGAACTAATGGAGCTACACTAACTGAACTGAGACCGAGCCAATTGTTAACATATTCTGTTCTGGAAATTCTTATCCTAAAACCACAGCTGCAGTGTATGTCAGGATTGGAGAGCTAATGTTTCATCAGACATTTTGCTAGACATACATGACCTGACAGCTCCTGATGTTAGTTCCTTGTGATGAACACTCTGAATCTAGAGACAGCTTCTGATTTTCAAAAGTAACAAAAGGAAAAAAAAATTCAGGTGCTCTGTTGTCATGAACTACACAATTATGCTAAGAATCAGGGGACTTATATGAATTTACACTAGCTGAAGTTTAGCTCCAGATAATCTTACTGCCTCATGGCTTAGGGCTGAACACTATATACAATAATCTTTGTAGGGTTTTTCTCTATATGTAGATAAAATATTTTATGCTGCATATAGAATTTTTGTACTTTTTTTTTGAAGAATAGATGTTTTGTAGAATTTTGCACATAGAATATTGCATATACAATATTCTATACTGCATATAGTTCCTCCCAAAGAGCAGTACAAATTTTGGAGCTGATGCAGCAAGGCAATGAAACTCCAGCATTGTCTTTCCTTAGTGGCCAGCACCAGCTCTAACATCTTAGACTGGAATTTGCAGCATGTGACCCAAAGGTGAACAAACTCCTGGGCAGATATATGAGAGCAAGGCCATCTACAGGGTGAACTGCCCTGCATTATGAAATCAGCTTTTGCTTGCACTCATCACCATGTGCAGAATGAGGCAACATGACAACCTGAACTTGCGAAGCTCAAATGAAAATATTTTTCACTGGTGAAAGTGAAATCCCATAGAAGCTACATGGAAATATTCCCCAGTCTAATTGCCCAGACAGCTTCTGTTATCATTGGAAAACACAATGCCACTCCCTGGCATTTCCTGGACTATGTTCTTCTGAAACTTCATGTGCATTTTCCAGTGCCATGGACAAAAATATTTGTTCAGGACAGTACTTCTACAGGAACAGATACTTAGAGAGATTAACTGCTCCTGGTCTCCCCCAAGGAGGAAGGTAAAACAGAGTATATGTTTTAAATAGAGTATACTTTTCTCACTAACAGAAAATAGAGCTAGAAATTATTCATCAAAGGCCAAGGATAGCCAGTAAGGTTTGAATGCCTTGTCTTGGTTTCAAAACATGGAAAGTTATACCCTTCCCTATGTCAACTAAAAGAGAAGACCACAAACCACTACACACACTCTACATTACTTAGCTATAGAAAAGAGGCAGGCAAAAAAAGAAACAAGGGATGAAATACTCCCTCCTTCCACTGGGACAAGGCTCTGTACACATTTAGGAGGCTCCTACATGGGAAAGGCTTGTTCTATCCAAGAAGGTTTGAATGGCAGGAAACACTGATGAGAAACTCCCTGTAACAGATGACCTGGTTGCTTCTGCAGAATGACTGACAATCAGCATTTGCAATTTTCCCATTTTGGCATGATTTCATGACTTTCTCTCTTAATCTTCTGGCCTGTTTTGGGATCAAAGTGTTAAATTTTCCGTCTTTTTAAAGTTTGATTCATCTTCCGCAAAAATTAGAACACTGCAGGCATTTTGAATTGATTCAAATCATACTGCACATTTCCAGACTAAAGATATGCAAAATTGAAAATGCCTCTATTGTCTGTGTTAGACAAACTTAGAGTCTTTCCTAGCTGAAGGACATTTAATCTTAATGCTCGTATAGGCTTAATTCCATATACTGTGGAATTAATTATAGTCTTTCCTCCTTTTTAAAAATCTGTGTGTTGGTAACTCTCATAAAGCAGCTGTAACAAATATGTTGTACCTGTGCAATAGGTACTGTACCTAAAACTAAGAATGCTGCTTTATAATATGTTTATTGATTGAAATAAAGGTTCTTTACTTTGATTTTTATTTGTTCCTGCCTTTGCTCCTGCTTTGGTGGTATCCTTTTCTGCAGCCCCAAACATAAGTCTTCCCTTTGGGATTCTTTGATATGTCTCCAGCTATGTATGATTCTTTGATATATCCACAACTACAGCCTTCTGTACCTGCAAACCATTTCACTTTCATGGTAGGTAAAAGATTTAAGAGATTTTTGCAGCCTTTGTATCTCTTTCAGTTTACCAGTCTTGATTCATCCTGAATTACAATACACAGAACTATTTAGGAAAAGATCTTTAAGACTGAGTCCAAATGTTAGCCCGGCACTAAACCATGTCCCTAAGTGCCACATCTACATGGCTTTTAAATACCTCCAGGGACGAGCCTGTTCCCATGCTCAGAAACCCTTTCAGTGAAGAAATTTTCCCTAATATTCAATCCAACCTCCCCAATGGGCATTACATAAAGAATTTCACCATCTGAGGACAAACTTTGTCTAGAAAAAGAACAGTCTTATTTCTAAGCATACCCAGGAAGCATGAAAAATTATGTTAAAGTATCTAACAAATCTGTTACTTTCTCACTATCTCTAATTACTCGTAAGTAATTCTTAATCTTGAAGTAACAATGTAAAAGCATGTCTTTCTTCTTTTGCTGCTGCAGACATATGGGGTAATTGGGTTACTTGTACATCATCTCCATCCCACGAAAAAAAAGTTAAAAAATAATGCCCCTGAAGTCAGGTGATTCTAAAAGTAAAGCATGAGTTGGCATCACTTCTCTGGGCAGATCTAAGTCTTTGGAATGCCTTTTATAAGGGCAGCAACCTTTGCCACTGTGGCTCTCCTTTTCTGAATTGCTTGATGTTCCTCGCATTGTCAAGGAGACAGTGGGATGATTACAGTCCAAACCCAAGGAACTCGGACATCAAGATGTGTTCCAGCCATCTAAAAAGCAGTAGGCTTGTGATGTAGGAGTTTAAAATGAGCTTTTAAACTCCAGTTTTACTTCCAGATATGTAATACCTGTGGGGAATAATGGTTGGAAATTGGGGTTGTAACAATATGTATTCATATACCGTTAAAGAAATGTGAGCTCTTAATTGCAATCTAGAGAATCACCACAGACACCTATTACAGACTTTTCTTTCTCATTCTTAAGATGCTCCTGAGGAAGCAAGTCAGTGAGCTTTAAAAAATACCCTGTCTGATGAATTTTTTTATTGCTAATACCTTAAAATTTTTAATTTTTTTTTTATTTTTACTAAAAAGCAAATGAATTTTAAGAAATGTGAATCACTTTTGGGAAGGAAGCACATGAGAAAAAATATTCTTGTTTTCTTTTGCAAACTTGTGACCTTGACACATTTGTAATTTGACACGTTTTCCTTGCTGCTCCCTCCAATCACCCCATCCAATCAGGTGAGTGTAGGAAAACCTCAGCAATTTGTTCATCTTTACTGTTGAAATAATTGATAAATATTAAGAAAAGAAAGAAAACATGTTTTAGGCAAGAATGTTTAGAACATCAGGGTGTGAAAATCTCTGACTTCAAGGAGGCTGCATTATTACTGAAAAAAAAAATTATAATAAGAAAAAACTTGAGCCATTGTTCTAAATGTATGGAGTAAGTGTGGATACTCCAATATTTGTTTTTCCAGCTTTATACCAGATCCAAACATAGCCCAGTGTCAAAGCAAAAGTGGGGTGTTTTTAATACTGCCAAGTAATCTTGCACTTTCGCACCAGATCATTTTCAAAGACACCAACTGATGTAATGCCAGCTATAGGAAACAATGCTCTGCACTGCAGAAAATCAAATTTTAAAAAATGGAACTGAATAACGTAGCTACATGGAGTGCTGGCAGTAGAAATTAGACATAGTGAGAGAGGAAGCATTCTGATTAAAGGAGTCAATCAGCAGCTGTTTTCTACGTAAGAAGACAGAGGCGGATGAAGTTGCACAGTAAGTCCCCCTCCTTCTCACTGCTGAGGAATTAACTGCTTTTCCTGGTCACCAGTACAAGACCAACATGTGCCAGCTCTGACTGTGCTGCAGGGATTAGGTCACCACACTGCTTTCCTGGTACCTCGGTACTGCAGGAGATCCTTCATGTTCATCAGCATGTAAATGAGGGACACTTGAGGGCATCGACCTCCACTGCCTGTGTCCTGCTGAAATTCTTTAAAGGTGAGTAACTCCATGTTACCTGGACAGCTTTTCTTGATCTCCAGAAAACCTTGCTTTTCCTCTCTTTCCTAACCAAATGTCAGAAAATTGTATGCTGCAAGCAAGAATTATCCATTATGAGGTTTCATGCTGGCTTTCAGTTAACTTCCAAGGAAAGGAGAGGTATGTGTGGCTTACCTTGATTAGTTAGGAGAAGATATGTAAAGCAGGTATGGCAACACAAGCACTGAAGTGGTTATCAATATGGCTGTTTGTAGGACTTAGCCATACTAATAATGGGTCTAAATAGAAATAATACTGTGGATGCTGACAAGTTAGTCAGGGAGAAATTTTCCAGCGAGCAGCCCTGTTTGTGAGAAGAAGCTGCCTTCTCACAAGCGGAGCTGAGGACCAGGAGAAGTTTGTGTAAACCACCTCATGTGTTTTTGTAAACTGCATGTTGCAGGTGATGTTTTGTACATTTTGTTATTCCTGACTTGTTATTCTGTAACTTGCCAATGATGCTGAAGTGGTGTTCACCCAAGAACCAATGGTTGTACCCTGCTCTAATGACCCTGGGTATAAAAAGGGTGAGATTTTCTTAATAAATGGCTTTTCTCATCTGAAGTTTATACCGCTGTTTCTTGCTGTCCCCGGACTCTCCTGTGACATAATAACAATTTCCAGCCTGCTTTGAATTTGTTTATTTCATAATATCGACAACACACATTTAAATTTTAGTAATAACCCATTTACATTTTTAACGATCTAAGTTCTTGATGCTGGAACTGCAGAACACTAAAGAGCAGCTCAAAACTATAATTATGAGTCCTCACACTAATGTTCTCCCCTTTTATGACACCCAACCAAACTGTAAAATATTTAACAGTGTAATGAGTAGGAGTGTAGAACGGGCCAATTTAATCTCTCTTTACTTGGCTAAGATGGCTCTTTTGTTATCCTGTGCATGTTAGCAGTTGTGAATTGTTAAACAGAACGGCAGATACCAAGTTCATCTGCACACTACTCCAATACCCCATTTCCCACAGCTCTAAAGGCCAAGTTTCTTTCAGATATTTTTCTCAAGTGAAGAACAAATGTCAGGTTGACCTGAGAACTGTTATTTTCTTAATTTTCTTGGTATTTTTTTTTTCCTGGCTAGTTGTGGGATTTTTCTCAAATAGCTAGACAAATACAATTTTTCTTTGAAGATAACCCAACTATTATAAACTTCCTCCCTGAAACTCACTGTGCCACAATTTCTCACACCTAGGTTTTTAAATTTTCCCTCCCTCACTGGTGCAAATGGTTGAATGTACTAATGTATTACTTCAAGCAACCTAAATATGGTACACATGAAGTTGTGATGCCATGAGCGATGCCCAATACCTCAAGCATCCCAATAAACTGTTTGAAGCAGTAGTCCCTTTGGACCAGCTCTGCTGTAACTTATCATCTAGCATGTGTCATTTGACCTCATACTCTTCTTTCCAAGTAAGAGGGGAAGTTAATGCACTCAACCACAAATTATGCAAAGTGTAGCACAACTGTGTACAGCAACATTTGATGCCAGGGTGATAAGGGCTCTGACATATCTGGAGGCATGATGCTCCCAGACTGATTCTGACAGGCTTCTCTCTCACACCTTCTCCCCTTTGCCCTGGAGATGGTCAGCAGTTAAAAAAGGAATAGAAGCTGAGTACCACCTAATTTAACATAAGGAATTTTCCACCCTTCAAATGCAATCCCACACTGAAAGCTATAAATAAATCATGTTACATTCAGACATTTTTAACAATGGTAAGAATATTCTAAATTGAATATTGATGAAATCATCTACAGATTTACACAGAGAGGAAAGTGTAATAAAGTCTCATTCATTCCCCTAAAGGCCCAGGGATTTTGATGTTCTATGTGAGAGGGTGTTTCAGGGGAAAAGTGTCCATTGAACATCCTGAGGTGCTTTATAAGGACTCATCACCAGTGGAAATCTGCAATAGACATTCATTCCCACTAAAATTTCAGGCTTTTGGTCATTGTCAGACTATAAGAGTAATCCTAAAACTGTAATGGTAAATCCTAAAACTGCCCCTATAATTTACCAGAGAGCCTGGAAAAAAAAAAGGTTTTGGGAGGGACTCTGGAGGCAGAGAGCAGAGGGCTCTCCTGGGGCAGAGCAGTTGGACCTGGGCTACAGCTCATGTGCTGTTAGGGGCAGGAGAGCCCTCTTTGATGGGGAGATTGTCTCTCATGGGGCACAGCTAAATACATCTGCAGGGCTGATGTCTCTTAAAGAGCTTTTGGCTCAGGGCCCAAAGGCCCTGGGCCAGGCTCTCTGAAAAAGTGACTGCATTTGGAGAAGCAGAGGCTGTAGTACAATTAGGATAGAAATCAGTGATATAAGGACCTGACTAGGTCCTTAAAGGAGGATAATCCTGAGGTGTCCTAGGATTTTGGGGCTGAAGCTGTCCCCACATCCCCTCACACAGTTAGTGTGTGACAGTTCAGCTGAAAGTGTGCCTTGCCCAGGAAATGAAGTGTCTTGGATGACAAAATACAAAAAGCCAGTTTCTGCTGAATTACACCTGAGCTTTGAGACTAACCACAGCATGAAGAATCCAGAGCAAATAACCTGTCTTCAGTGTACCCCACACTTGGTTTGGTAATTTATTCTTTCTTTTCTGCTACAGCTCAGAGCAGAACATGGCCTCCAGCCTGATGAATAATAAAAATCAGAAAGATGACAAGGGCAGAAACAGTTTAGTTCATACCAGAGTAGGAAACTTGTCCTGGATTATTTGCCCTGCAGCTTTTCCTTCACTGTTGCTTTTGCATTTCCATGTTCACACTGTGACACTTCCAATAAATTTACCTCCAGTAAACAAGTAAAACATGAAAGATCTATGATCTGTGGAGTATAGCAGTAAAGTGTTCGATTTTAGAAAGCTTTGTCCCAAAATCTGTATTTCAGCACTACCCAGCCGCCTGCCAGTCATTCAGAGGTCTCAGAGGACCTGTTTTACTGCTGGCTTTCTGTTTGCCCAGCCTGGAGAGCTGCTGCTGTGCCTTCCCTTGTGCTACACCCACACTGCAGGGACACACTTGGGACTGGAGGCATCTCACCAGGTGGAAGCCACACCACAGGAAGGACAAGCCATGGAGCCCTTTGTGGCAGGAGCCCAGACACAGGAGCAGCATCCCCAGCAACTGCTCGTGAGGTCTGCTCATGGGAATCACTGACACTCCTGTTGCTGCTCACCCCTCATCACACCTCACACTTAAGTGCTCTTCTGGCAGGAACTTTTACTCATTACATGAATATTAATTACAGCATTACATGGAAAATAATTAAAGTTGCTCTAATACTTCCCCACTTTTTCGGCTCTGCCCTGGAGCTCAGAAAGCCTCATCATGACAAATCCCATATCTGCCTGCTCAGTGTCTTTCTGGCCCAGGGTAAAATTGGTTTCTCATAATGAATGCACTCAAGCACAGCCATGGAGCTGTTAGTTTAACTTCAGCAGGGGTTTTTAATATTTTTTTTAAATGAACAGCTATGTAATCACTATCCTAAAGACAAATCCTAGAGCTCTTATTAGTATTGTCTGAGTAAAAGAGTGCAGGTGGCTGTTGGGAGAGTTTCTCCAAGTATATCTTGGGATTTTGACATCTAAACTGTTCAAGGATGTCTTGATCCCATGGAGCTCTAAAAGTTCCTGTTCTGACTATGGGAGCCTGATTCTGGGCTAGTGTCCCTGGCCAGGTTCCTCTTAGGTCATGCCTTTCAGGCAGCAGAAATGAAGAATCAGTGCAGGTTTAATTTTCCTTGTGGATTCAAGACAGATCTGAGGTACATACCTAATTTCTGGAACGAGGAAGGACTCAAGTCACTAAATAACCTTCTATTTCTAGAGGCACAGTGTAAAAGAAAGATTCCTTAAGCGTCTTCCTTCAAGAGATTCTTTAAAGATCTCATCAGGAAAAAAACAGTATTTGACTTTATTTAGTTTTCTCTTTTTTGGTGATACTATTATCTTTGAGGGTGCATTAATGGATCTTGAACATTAACTTTTCTCTGGTGGATTTGCCTAAAATCCCCTGAAATTTCAATTCAGTATCCTTTGAGTGAGAATCACGAGGGAAGGAAGTGCATTTCCAACCTCTGTAGCCCTAATTTCATATTATAAAATAAGACAATAAAATAACTGTCAATGGCAACAGATTCTTAAGAGGTTCACTCACCTTCCTCAAGGGGCAATGACCTTTATAGACTGACTGACTGACTCACACAAAAAGAATTTTTATTTTCCAGGGTCTGTCCTGCCTCTCATAAAAAACCTTTGGATTGGCTTGGTTCCTATCTCTGGGAAAGCAATTTATCTCACTGTTTATGGGGATATTTAGAACAGGAAGTTGTGTGTACCTTCCTAGCACAGGCAGGATCCTTATGTACGTGCCTTTCAGAGTAAAGCCATAGCACTTGAGACTATTCTTTATTAAGAGTGTAATTGTGCATACAATCTACAAACTTTATGTCAACACATGTATCCAAATCATACATTGGCTTAAAATTAATAATTGGGGGAAAAGAAAAATCTTTTTTTTTAGCTCTGAAAAGAGGGTGTTTGGAGTTACATGTGCCATGTTTTAAGTTAAACATGATGGTCTCTGTTCAGAATAAATTGTATTTCAAACACATGTGCCCACCGGAATTCACTAGATCTACAAAATCAAGATTTTCAAAAAGGCATATGGTATTTGGGCAGTGTATAGACAGCATACACACAACTTTTAGAAAATAGAAGATTATGCAAAACTTATTAGAAGACCAATAAGAGCAGCTTCTTTTCTGAAGATTCATGAGGCTATATTTTCACCATACTATAAATATAATCAATGTGTTACATTGAATATTTTTGTATAGACTACTCCCAAGTATGAGATTTTTATGGTCCAGTTCAAACTGCTGAAGAAAGGTAAAACAAGCTGCAGGTGGTTTTCTCAAAGAAGACAGCAAAACAAACAAAAAAACCCCACACCAACATGTACAGTCCATGGAAATAGCCAATGAAATAGGAGTGTGCACAGATTTCTAGTGTATCTACATTATACAACACAGTACTACTTTATTTGTGTGACAACAAATTTTAATACAATGCTTTGATTTCTGGCTTTGGAAAAAGAAGTGATACCTTTGATTCATTACATTTCCACATTTCCCATGTCCAAACGGGAAATTCAAATCTAAAACCCTAGTTTGTCCTTTGAAGCATAATTAAAATAAAAACAACATCCTGGAAATCTCTTTCTGAGGCTAACTAGTTCTCTGCTAAGTCCTTCAAATTTTCAACTAGAGCATGTATTTAACTTTTGTTCATTTCTCTTATTGCAAGTTTAACCTGTTTCATAATATCCTTCCCAGATACAATGCACTTAAAACATACATCTCTGGCCTTAGAGAACATGTGGCTGACCATAGGCTCAAAATGATTAGGAAACAGGCAGCTCTGCAGAATGTGCATGAACCTGGTTAGCTCTCGTCTCTTTCAACATGAATTTCTAGTGCTTAATACAGCCAAGTTGTACCAAAAAAAAAAAAAAATCAAAATAATTTTCCACCTAGAAAAAGTCAGCGTTTGTACCTGAGTAAAACAGATGGCTACAGCATCCACCTCAAAGGCCAGCTCTCTCCTGAGCCCAGCATTCATCTATTACAAGGCCTTCACAAGTCCCACCTGGTCGCTCCACCACAGTCCAGTCCAGTGTGCAAACACCAGTGGGAGCCTTCCTATTCTGCCTTTGTTCCCATGCTCAGCTGCAGAAAGATTTTTGGCTATATATTTCAAGGTCTCCTGCCTGACCTGCAAGAGGTAGGATGGTGTGGTAGAACTTGCCAGCTCTAAACCTGTTTCCTCACATAAGTCAACCTTTCCATTTTCATTGTACTGTTGTTGGGACCGACAATATTAAGGACATTAAGCACTCTCCAAGCCTCTTCAGTTTTCTTTGTGTTCTCACAGAGAACCACACAGATCTGAGTGGTTCAGAAAGACTCCCTTCTTACACTGGAAGAAACTGCTTTTATTTCCAGTTACTAGTATTTTATAACTATTTTCACCTAACACAGGTATTTCAGTAAAAAACCTGATGTTTTCCCTACAGTTCATATATAGATATCATAGTTTACAACTTTGACATGCACACAGGTACATTTTCAGTAATTTTGCAAATTACTTCTCTTCAAATGCTGATCCAACTCAAATATTGCTGACCTCCACAAATCACCCCCAATTCCAGTGATAATTTGCTCTGGCAGGATGGTAGTCCTGTGATTGCTGAAGCAGATTCCCACAGTACTGCTTTGAAATCAGCCATGATGTACAGAGACTGAGCC
Source organism: Erpornis zantholeuca (assembly GCA_013400515.1). Classification (NCBI taxonomy): domain Eukaryota; kingdom Metazoa; phylum Chordata; class Aves; order Passeriformes; family Timaliidae; genus Erpornis; species Erpornis zantholeuca. Next base: position 54,455 of record VZTN01024190.1, read on the forward strand.
TCAGGATACAGCCTGAGGAGAGCCAGTGAAGACAGAGGCTACGATACAGTATAAAACATATTAAACACCATTTACTCTTTTATCTCTGACAGCACATAATAGCAAACGGGATATAATTGCAAAATCATTTTTACTTGCCAAGTAGCAAATAACTCAGAACTCCAGCATATGTCATTACATAAATCTCAAACTGCATGTGGAACATCTGAGGTGTTAAACCAGCACTGCAAGGTACTTAAAGTAAGTGTTGTGGTTAGGAAAGTATTATGACTCCCTACAGAGATAGGTTAAGCTGATGCTAGATGGAATGGAAACAAATGTTTTGAAGCAGGATGGTTCCTAATTTCCTTTTCCACAGTTATTGGAGAAAGAATAATGGGATTAGAGAAAGAATTTTCCTCCTTTGCACCCTGCCACAGTGCAAAGGAGGAAAAATGAGCCTCAAAGGTGCATGAGGTATGTAGACTGGTACCACAGGAGTCTAGAAGTCATGGTTCTGTTTGTGGTTGCTGGCCTGTGCAGAGCCCCAGCCGTGCTCCCTTGGGGACTTACTGACTATGAGAGAGAGGCCAGGACAACCATCCAGCCACATCTTAGCCCACCCTACAAACTCTTCCACCTGCGAGGTAAATACTACTAAATGGTAGTATTTACTACTATTGTGCTGGGAATTGCTGGTTTTACAAATCTGCTTATTTTTCTGCTTGTTTCGGCCGCTGATCCCTAGGGACCCCTAGCACACGCTGACCCATGGTGTTCTGGAAAACGACAGCCACCAGATAATTAACCCCTTTGCCCTCTGCTGCTCAGTCTGTGTCTGACACTGCATCACTTATTTATGTTCCACGCACCAACCATGCAGATGTCAGCACTGCACAGCATACATGTCACATCTTACAACTTCCAACAGGAGCACAAGCACCAGGGCTTGGGCCCAGAGGTGAACTGGACAACCTTTCAACCTGGGTGAACTGCTAATCCTCATCCAGGGCTTCCAAATAGAAATTAAGTGAAAAAGGCTTTGTGCATCTCTCTAGCTGTTTGATGATGAATTTGGTCTTTAACATGCTCCCAACCTTCAGACCAGCATCGTTTTCACTAATCAGGTTCTCTGTTGGGTGGGTGTTTACCATGGCATGTGCCAAACCTCTGGATTTGACAGTGCTTTTCTAGCCATTCTCTTTCTGGAATAAAAGTTCATTCAGCTGCCTTACAAATGTGTGGAAGATTTGAAACAAAAGCAAACCATCAAGAGTGGTTTCTGAGGAATACAAAAATCTTTTTCTAGATGTTCCCATGTATTACTGAAGTCAAATACTGCCTACATTTGCATGTGCATTTGCCACCATATGATCTGTATTTATCACAAGTATAAGATCCAGAATCATAATTGACCCAATCAGAGAATTGACAGTGTGGGAGAATTAACCAATTTGCATTACATATCTATAGACAACAGATAGAAAGATGAGGTACATTACCATCAGAACAATATTTTCTTCTGTCTGGACAATGATGGGCTCATTCTGAGCTTAATGAAGCCCTGCAAGAAACAATTATTCATTTAGAGACTGGTTAAAGTAGAATCAAATGAGACGATCATCTATGTTCTGCAGAGACATTTTGCTGATATGATTAGGACAATTGCTGTAGATTGAAGTGACAGAAAAATTATATAAATTCTCCTGACCTGTCAGATTTCAGGCCCCATAAGTTTTCTTAGTTAAACTTACACAGGGTTTGATGAGGAGCTGCTGTAGCTTCAACAGCTGTGAACTGCAGAGGAGAATTACTAGTTTCCCAAAAGCAGGATCTGATTGAACAGTGCAGCAGCATGGCATTTCTGGAATACGTCCCCAAGGCTTTAAGAAACCCTGTGCTTGGGAGAAGTGAGTGCAGCACCTGTGGAAATGTGCCACTGCTCACTGCACCTCTGGCTACCATGCAGCATATCCTCACACTGCAAATTTTAGGAGCAGGGTTTTGTGGGCTACAAGTGTAAGGAACTCTAAGTGATAGCAAAAGGCTACTGTTACTGAAATGTGTGGCCCCGAGGAAGCTGTCTGCAGTGTTTGCAAGCAGGGCCTGGGTTTGTGAATGCTAACTCACATCTTGAACAGTACAACAGGAAGCATCATCCACTGGCAAAACTGGTAGGAAAAGCCATGGTGAGTAGTGGAAGGAATCCCTCTGCAACCTATGCAGGAGGACCTAGGACAGTGTCTCAATGCACTGTTATTATTCTCAATCCTGCAGTAATTTTTGTCAGTGAGACATCAGTCACCCAAAACATGCATCATACAAACAAGGGCCAGAATTGAAATATATGCAATCAGAAAGAAAGCGGTAGTTTGGGGGGGGGGTTCCGTCTGGAATATTTATTTTGATAGGAAAGGATGGATTTGTTGCAAGTGAAACACTTGCACTTTGAAAGTTAAAAGTTGCAAAAACCCCAAACCAAACCAAGTCTTGGGGAGAACATGGAATCTAAGAAAGGATACTGGTGGGCATATAAAATCACTTAACATAAGCCTGGCACCAAGCTGGTTTTTAGACTTGTAGACATGAAATGTTAATAATCTAATGGCTATTATTGTTGTTGCAGCTCTCCATTATTCTGCATTTATTAAAAGAAGGAATATATTATTAGTTTTTATGTCAGTCTTTGTTCATTGAGCATATTGTGCCTGTGCTTGTGTACAATGTTGTGAAGAGCCTAGATGCTTTCTCTAACAAACAGTAAGATCCCAGTCTCTTTCCCTCCCTTTGCCATGGAAGTATTAGTCTCTGGAGTGGATGAAATACCCACAGCATCAGCTTTACCGAAGAGCCATATTTCCATTTAAAGCCACAGGAGACTGTATGTAGACAGTATCTCTAAAAATCCTGTTCATCAAGCCGGTATTTGTTTTTGTGAAAGCAGTCAGGATGACAAGAAAACAAAATATTCCCCAGATTAATGAAATGCTGAGCACTTTAAAACAATTTTTTCCATTCCAATAAAGAGCAAAGAAGTTTCCAAACTCATTTTCCTAAATGCACGTTGACAAGCTTCACAAGGGAGACCATTTTATTATTTTACTCCTCAATAAAACAAAATTACTTTCAACTTAAAAATCCCCATAAATCTGGCTGACAGCAATCTTGGTAATGTTCTAGAGGCTTACAAAATGCTGTGCAGTAGAACAGAGAGCGCTGCTTTCAGGGGCCAACACCTAGGTGCAGAGACAGCACCTTGTGATCCACCTTGCCATTCCCATTGCAGCAGAGCAGCAGCAGCAGCAGAGCTCAGGTGCTGCAGCTGAAGCCCTAATTCTACAGGAGCACTGATGAGATGCCTCTGTCTGTGTGCTGGGCGCTGGAAGGTTCTCAGGAGCACACAGAAGGTGTAGGATCACTGTCAGGTCAAAGCCTGGCTGGGGATTACTCTTGGCTTTCTAAGCCATTTTCTCGACTCCTTGATTTTGAGCATTCTTGGTTTATCTGGCGAGACACACCGAAACTGTCAGCTCACTTAAATTTGCCAGATATTTCCATGTCCCAGTCCTATGGCACAAAAACTGAAGTGCCTTTAGATCCCATTTGCTGTTGTATTTTATAATAATGAGAACACACCTTCCCCATTGTACCGTCAAATTTCTTCCTCCAAGGCTTTCTTTATAAGATAATGGCCAAATTCTCTGGTTTTCAATGTGTAATAGTTGTACTACTTTAAAAATTATTTTCTTAATAATGAACAGACTGTATCCCTCTGTTTAGTACTAGCCATCCTCTTAAACATCCACATTTATATGCCTTCATATACATATACAAAACTTTACAATGAGATCTCCACCAGCTAAAAAGCATTACAGCTAATGCTGATGAAGATGCTTGGACTAAAAATCTGAAGATGTCAGCAAAGTGAAAGGCATATGGCACAGAAATAATCTCTAATCTCAGCTATTCTAGGTACGTAAAACATGATAAGGAATATATGCAAGTTGACCACCAGATTCAAATTATTATTCAAGCCTTCTTTTTAAATGGTTCAGGAAGCAATAGGCAATACCTGTAAAGGTGAGGAGAGATGGGCTACATGTTTTATTTTAATTTATTATTTTTTGGGGGGAAAATAGTAAGCGAAGAAGGAGAAGAAGGGAAAATAGTGGCATGTGCTTTTAAACTATTGTAGAAATGCAATAAAAGGGCAGCCTGCCTGGTTTAGTGTCACGTAGACAAGCACGAATCACACCAACATTGTCAGGCAAAAAGCTCATATTTAATACCACGTAGCCTCTTCTATGCAGTTGCTTAGTGTTTACATAGTTTTAAGGTACAACAGTCTTGATTTAACCAATCACCACACACCACTGAGGGAACACAAAATAATCATGCAGCAGGTTTTTCTACCTCTAACTCACCTATGTCTCTTTCCCACAGTCCTTCTCTAGCCAAAGTAACAAGCCTAAGCCATGATTTTACAAAGGCAACAAGGCCTTCATTTTACAAGGCTTTACCTTTATGCAATAATTTAGTAGCTGCCTTATTTCTAAAAGTTTGCAGTGCAAAACTAGATATGACAACTTGCTGGGCACTCACATTTTTGTGTTTAAGAGTTTAAATTCTTGTGAAAATAATGACAGAGAGGGATCCTCAGGTTAAAATCTTTACCTGCAGTGCTAACAAAACCTCTCAAGAAAGGCTGTGCAGTTTCACAGGTAAAAGAAATATTTTATAAGGCATCCAAAGCGCACAAGGCTGGGCACAGAAGAGGAACTTATTTGAAAACATGGGTTTTGAAATTGTTGCTGGCAACACAACCAATCCTCTAGCAAGAACATTTTAAGATTTAATGGGGTAGACAAGGCTTTTACTGTTTCCTTAGCTTTGTAATTGCATTCAAGCTAGCAGAGTTATGACGAGTCTCTGGCTTCAGCCATGTGCTGACGATGAGGGAGATCTGCCCTCGCTCACAAGTTCTGCTTTCGCCCTTTGGCTTTCCAGCAGAGCTGTGGCTTCCCAGAAACACTGGCTGCAGTTTGATCTGCCTCGGCACCTCTCCCAGCCGGGTCTCCGAAGGCACCTCTGGCCAGCAGAGAGTGACACGGTGCTGCCATTGTCTATTAAACCAATTGAGTAAGACGTTAAAGGAACAAAGTGTTTAAAATATTCATTAGTTTTCAGAAGCACATATATCTTCCTAATTAGCTTTGTCACTGGATCAAATTAACAAGGTTTTAATGACAGTTAGTAAGTGATACATTCATTAACTTAGGAAATGATTCATTTTCTCTGACTTTTTAAATTCCCTTCTAATAAAATAAATTCTGGCATGAGTTTTTCAATTAGGCACGATGTCCTTATTTCACATGGTGTGATACTGCAGCTTGAACACCAGGATAGGGTGAGTACATGCAAGCAAAAAAAGTGATTAATTCCAAATAACTGTGTGACCTCTGAAGTCAAGTTCTTATTTTACAAAAAAAAAATTTGTTAGTTCAGTTTTGGCTAAAGATTTATCAGTGCATTTAGTCTACTTACAATTCTTCCATACCAGCCTAATATATGGTTAAGTATCACTTGATTAATATTATTTCTTAGACATTTTCACATATGCACAACATCAGCACTATACAAAGAAAGAAAGAAAGATAAAAGAAGCATTAAATAAATAAAGAAATAAAAGAGCCATTATTTCATCATTACCTGGCTGGACCAGCTTCCTGTCCAAATCAATCAGACTCACATTAGTACCAGCCTAGAGCTTAGTAGGACGTATTTATCATGATTATGCATTTTATCAGAATTTATGCAGAAACATGCAAGAAGGTCAAGCTAGCACTCTTCTAGTAATTTTTAAAACACAAGGTTTTCTGTTTTGAAATCTCCAGCCTAAGAAATTGCATAAGACAGTCTGGTCTGTGAGGTGTAGGAACTGCAGGAATACATACAGTTTTGCTTTAAGGAACACAGGTGTTTGTTTTTTTTTTAATCATTATATGAAAAAAAAATATACTGTGTTAGTTACAGTATTAACAAGGAAATACCAGCCCTATATATTGAGGTTGCCCTGATTACCCAGAAAATTCATGCTCGTAAAAGATGCTCCCCTTGCAAATGCTGTGGGGTCTTCAATCAGCCTTTAATCAGAATGTGAATTCTTAGCCATATATCTTGGCTCTAGAAATTTACAGTTCTTCGCAGATGGCTCTTGAGGTGACGTCTTTCCATCCTTGAGAAAATCTTTATAGTTAAAAATAATGATTGATTACTGAGATGTTAGAACTACTTCCAGCTTCCAGTGACTGTTCCAAGTCTCAGCAGACAGATGTACCCGTGTGACACTTCTCTGTGGTTTTGCTTTTTGACAGATGAGCAAAATCCTGCAGCCTGACTGCACAGAGCTATGCAGAGGCTGCTTTATAGGAAGACCCTAACATGGAAATGGGGGAGGTGCTGTCAGCCTAAGAAACTTATATCCTGTCAGACTTTCAGGGCTGTCAGACTTTTCATCAGCATTGTCACAGCAACCTTCAGTACTGTGCCTTTTAGTGGCTTTAAATGTACCTTCTGGAAAGTAGGTGTATTTAATATACTCGCTGATATGACAGTGGCCATTTGAGCTTCCTGAGATAATGCTTGTTCCTGTCCTAGAGAAAGAAAAAAACCCAGAAATTCTTTGTTTGGAGCAAAGCAATTTCCAAAATTTCTTAGGGCAATTTCGTGCCATGAAAGTGAAAGAAATTTGCCCTTTGCCAACTGCAAAAAGCTGACTTGAAAGCAAATTTTTTAACATATTTTTCAGTTCATGGCAAAATTTGAAGCCTTGTGAGTAGAAACACAGTGTTTATGTAGCTTGTTAGAAGCCATATGGTACACATTTTAGTTATAGGACAAGTTTTTAACAGTCCATTCTTCAGTGTAGTTGGAGCAATGTAAATCAGCAGCAGATTTAGTGTGCCAGTAAAGCCAGGACCAGCAATACAAATCCAGGAAAAGGCTGGCAATATAATGGTGGCATATCAAGACAGACTAATACAGTAATAATGCTACAAAGCAATTATTTTCTGAGCTATTAGAATTGGATGCATTTTCATCTAGTTATTAAAAAATTCTCCCTACTCTTTGAAGAAAAAAATACTTTTTTTTAATATTTGATTATGTTACATTTCAGTAGCAAGACTCTATAATATCTCTACAGAGAGCAGTGTACTGGAGAGACTATTTTTCTGAAAAAGGCAGTGCAAATCTGTTAAAAGTGAAACACAGTTTTATGCTTGTTAATAAACCTCCTACTCTGCTCCAAAACATTGGGATGAGATTTTATTTTTACTGAAATAGAAGTGAATTTCACTTTTTAATTGGCATTTTCAGGTCTTTCCATAATACATAAGGCAAATAACAAAGAAAAGTGAGCTTGAGGTGCAGAGGAGTGCATGCATCTTTGATTGGCTTTTGCTCAGTGTTGTGAGAGGTTTTTGCACAGACCTCCAGACCCCCAGCTTTGTCTAGACTCTGACCTGCTTTGTTTTAGGTTTTGCTTGGCTTTGTAGTAGTGTGTGGCACAAGATGCACATAACTGCATAGGCTAAACATATCTAGTTTAGTGTAATTAAAGTTTTATAGAAGTGCCACAATAAAATTCTCTATGTCAATAATTTTATCTATCCCATTTTTCCTTGTGTTTTGCTCTTTTCCAACTGAGTAGCAATATCTGGAAATTATGCTGTCATATGGCAGATTTACAGAGATCTGCAAAGGAAGGACCAGTGTATTCATAAGGTGCTTGATTCAATTCTTTTTCATATCCAGAAGCCACAAAAAATTTAATTTTTTAGGGCTTCTGTCCCGCAAAATCCAGACTATTTTTTTCTAAATTAAATTGGACCCAGGGAAAGGAAGAAAATCTCCCTGTAAAGATTAGACAAATATGAAATAACATTAGAAATGACCTGCTAAATACTTTATGAAGTCTAATTTCATGATACATCTGCAGCTTAACTAAAACTCCATTGCACTGCAGAGCGATGGCAACTCAATCTGATAATTTTCCTGGTGTCATTCTGTATAAATTACTTCATTCTTGGGTCAGGATGTGAGGGTCTTTAAAGCAAAAGGGAATCAGGAAAGATTGGTGCCAAGGCAATACTTCTCCCATATATAGGGGAAAAAGGAAGACTCTGGGCATAACAGTAACAACTAGAGGGAAAGGGGAGTGACTTTTTTAAGGTGTCAGTATCAGAAGCTCAGAAATGCTGGGTGGGAAAAGCTCTCATCCCTTCCAGTCAATTGGGTTTTCTTCAAAAGTGAGGTAAAATCCAGGAGAGAGTCAGAAAGGACAACAGGGAAACATCTTGCATCCATAATGGATGGAGGAGGATTTTCCAATAGCATGCAGAGAGAAACTGATCCAAGGCATCCGTTGTAGGCTGTGGAAATGGGTTGAAAAGTCATCCCAGGAGGAGGCAATTGTGTCTGCAAGACTTCTGAACTGAACCAACTTTGTGTTTTGACTTTCATGGTCAGTTTGGTACTGAGTGGACCAGGTGAATTTAAAGCTGTGAAAGCTATTGCTCGAGGCATACATTTGCCACAAAATTAATATTGTTTCTCATGCCCATATTCTCACACACGCTTACCCACAGTTTCTTCTGTAAAACAGGATTTAAATAATACCCATTTTATTCAATTAGGTGTGTAATTGCATCTATTTGGAGGTTTGCACAGCCTAACCCACCCATGAGGTTACCATCCAAGAGCCTCCTAACTTCCAGCAGAGAAACAGCACGCTCAAAGCTGTGCTTGATCATGCACAGGGAGTCTATGATGTTGTGGTTTCAGAAGAAGACTAACTCTATCCTAGCCACAACAGCAACAGATGTATATTGGTGCCATTTAAACTACCAAGGCTTTCTCCTCACTGTATTTGAATCCATTGACTATGGCTAAGTCACAGGAACAAATTCTGTAGGACAAAAGATAGGTGATGTCTTCCATCGCTGAGATTGGGAAGCAATATCATAATTTTAGGCATCAGCTAAGCAAGTTTCATACAGATCAGAGCAAAGTCATGTGTTGGGGTTGGCTTGGCCACACCTGCTGCTGCCAGAAGGCAGTTCTGTGGCCTCCCTTCTCAGTGCCATCCAGTTGGATTCAGCTGGGTGTTTGCTCTGCCCGTGCTTCCAGCCAGCTGCCTGCAAGCCGTGGGCCAGGAGCCACATAAGTGCATTAGCAGTGGCTGTGCCTGCCAGGGACAGAGGCACTCCAGCCCCGGATGGGCTGTCACCAGCAGCTCCTGTCCTCCAGGGACAGGACTTGTCAGAGCCACAGGGACCGTGCGCTGGATTGAAAGCTTAAATCCTTACACCAGTTCCTGAAGAGAAGCTTGTTAATTGCTAAAGGCTAAATGTGCCCCAAGCCATGATTTTTCATAAATACGGCTATCATGAGCAGCTCAAAGTGCTCCACAGTGCATACAAGTATTTAGATTCTGTCCTAGTTTCCTCCAAGGACAGGGCCAAGTTTCTGCAGTAGCTGTGAGGGGGCAGACTCTGGAGCTGTTTGGGCATGTCCAAGATGTTTTACTATTCCACATCATCTTATATCATGGGCAGGGAGAGGGACAAAGGGACTCTCACTTCCCAGGTCCATCTTCCAGGGGGACAAGCGGCAAATGGAGTGGTGGGGTAGCACTGATCCCAGCTGAAGAGATTGTCCAACATGTGTTCATTGTCCAGATCTGTGACCAATTTTTGCCTGTAAATCACCCACTTTTTGTATATTTTTTTAATTTATATTTTTGCTGTTGCTGTTTGTTTTCTTATCTCATTGCAGTTTCCAGCAAATTGCTTTTGTCTCAAACCGTAACCACTGGCTCTTGTGTCTCCCACCAGATGGGGGAGGAGAACAACTGTGGGAGGGATGGGGCATTAAATTAGGGAGTGCTGATCCTAAACCATGACAGATTCTTTTCAGGTAAAATATGTTTGGTGGCTGTGCATCTACCAGGGCACAATGCTTGGCTGTGGTCAGTTTAAATGCATAGGCAGATTTCTGCCTGTGCACAGTCAAGGATTGTAAGCATTTCTACACTTACTCCATCATTTTAAGTGATAAATAACCTTGTCTAAATTGCTTACAATTACTCATCATGACAGCATAGTACAATCAGATGAGATTCTGGTTTCTCAGTAAAATATTTCATAAAATTGTCAAATATGTTATTGCATGAAGCATTACACTTTATGATATGAAAATAAAGTATCCAAATGAAGATAAGTATCTCAGCATAAACAGAGTAGAATAAATTTAATGACAAACAAATGTTGAGAATAAAATTGTCTACTTTTTGTACTTATTGGTTGTATCTAGCAAAACAATTGCCACACTGATTTTTTTGAAAGCAAAGTCCCTTTCATTTAGGAACTCATTACAGAGCAAATATTTTAAATTTTCAAATAATTTCTTGAAGTGCTTTTATCGTTTTTCAAAATGAGCGAATGTTGCGATAGAAGAACACCCACACAGAGAAACTAGACCAAATTAGCTCCTGCTTCAAGTAACGCTTATCTTAAGAGAAAAAAACTTCTACATCTGCTGCAAGTATTTCCACTGGCAGAGAAGTGAGCTCTGGGAGACAGTTCTCATGGTCAGTTTCACTCACATTTTAGAAATGCATCTTATTTTCACTTGAATTTGTCTAGTTTTTGGTCACTGTGGTGTTTCCCATGGGCAGCTCCCCTGTGCCTGTCACTGGATTGCCCAGGTGCAGATTAGTTGGGACGTGGATGCCAAGGGACCAAACCTGGCTCTGCAGGAAGCCAGCCCAAGCCAGCCACCAGCTCAGGCTACAGCTACAAGGGCTCATCTCATTTCTCCACATCTCTGGGGGATCCTACTCTCCCTTTATTTGAGACAACAGCAGGCACAGTAGGTTTTCCTGTTCTTTAACCATTCCTGCAGCTCTTCTTTCTGTCTTTCCAAATTTTATTATTATTCCTTAACTCAGGCCTTGATAGTCCTCTGTTTTATACATTTGCAGATTAATATTGACTCTTCTGGCTACTTGTCCAGTAGTTTGCAATGGGATTTCATGGTCAGTTGGCTTTCCATCTTAAAGCTGAAGCACTTCCAAGTTTCCTATTTCCTAGGATGCTCTGCAAAAGCCTGCAAAAATGCCCTGCCTACTCTCATATCTATTTGTGAAACTATATAAAAATACCATAACCATGTATTCAGTTATTCAGTGCTTTTTCTAACATCTTTAGATTTGTTTGGTATCTTAACTTCTGCTCAGACAATACTAGTTGTGCCAATATCTCTGAAGTGAGGATATAATACCATATTCTTACTAAAATTACTCCTCATTACTCCAAGAATTAAAACTATTTTTGCATTATCACAGAAAATATTATCTCCCTTATCTGAACTCCTCCCCAGAAGAGAACAAAAATATGTATTAAGCAATTCTGCCCTTGCAGATTAAAATTAAGAAATCAAGCAATTCCACCTAAAGTGCTCCAGTATCATCAACAGATAATTCAGGTAAGTAGAATTCCTTCTGGTCTTCCCAGAGTTGTTCACTTTTAATTTTGCCTTTCAAAAAATGGTCCTTATATTTTGTGACTATTCTTTAATTCTTGCTTTATGATCTTCAACAATACTTCTAGAGGAATGTTTTTTTTTTTTAATATCTGGACTGTGGGTTTGGCACCTTGTAAAATGCACTTGAGCACCTGCTAGTTGTTATTTTAATTGTTCTGTTCAAATCATCTCTCCACCTGATTTTGCTAACATTTATTTTTGAGCTTTCAGAAGCCATTCCTTGTAAACCACCAAGTACAACTGTTCTCTGGAATGTTCATTACCCAGATCATATTAATATAACATACATATATAGTAGACACCAGCTAATTATGCATCTTGAGTTTTCTTTATCTTTATCTTTCTTTATAACTTTATCCTAAAAGTATTCAAGACCATTTTCTACAGAAAAGCCTGCTGAAGACTTAAGAGTTCACCAGCTAATAATCTCCTTGCTGGGACTGAAGTTAAACAGCATCATTTATTAGCTAGGAAATATTATAAAACTAGAGTGAGCAATGCTGATGCCTAGTGGTGAAGAATGAAATAGAGCCACAGAATCATAGAATTTTTGAGGTTGGAAAAGATCTCTGAGATCATTGTGTCCAACCATTAACCCAAAACCTGCCAAGTACAGCATTAAACCATGCAGCCCTTTTATATGGCAGGGTAGGAAGGAGGCAATTGGTGAATTTTTCAGGATAAGGGCTATTATTGTCAAAATCTTTCTTTTTTTCTGTGTGTGTGTGTGTTTGCATGTGTGTGTATGTTGAAAAAAAATGGAAAAGCTCAGTTGGAAGAAAATTGCTGATGAAATTTGACAAGGACACAAAAAAGTCTGACTGTCGAACAATGGGATTTGAGAAAAGGCCGAAGATAGTTACCATGAAATGAAAATGCCTCTCCTTGTGAGAAACACTGGATGAAACAAGCAGATGAATTGAAAAATCAGTGACAAATAGATATATGACTTTCAGCAAGAGGAACTGCTTGGGAATGGAAAAAAAAAAAAAAAAAAGAAGGAATTTTGCCACAAAACGGTGGATTTTATTGGGAAAAGGAAAAAAAATTGAAAAATCAGTTTTTACCTGTCCACGTCTCAGACTGACAAGGACACTGCCACCTTGCCACATCTGCCAACTTCTCTGTGCTGTAAAAGCAACAGGCTTTTCTCACTTCTTGGGTGTTTTCAGTTCATCCAGGATTGAGGGCAAGCTTTCCTACAGTCTCAGATCAACATCCAAGCCAGCCTGGGGTGCCCTGGGGATGAACACAACCCCAGGGGGAGAAAGAGAGGTTTCCCAGCCTCTCTCGACTCCCACAACATCCTTGTAAGTTTATTGTAGCACGTGCTACATGAGACAGCATCATTCATTTATCAAGAGCTGAGACAGGTACAAAATGGAACATCAAAATTTCATGCTGAGGTCATATATTACACCAGATTTCCCTGAGAAACAACAGTGATACCTGCTATCAACGTAAATTCCTCTATTTAATTACAAAATCATTAGGATTTAACAAGTCCAAATTATCATACTGAGGTGATGAAGCGGTTAAAGTCTGTCATATGAGAAATTTATACAAACATGTATAAAACACATTTTTGTGAAAGAAACTGTTGCCAACTGAAGTATGAGCATGTAACTACAGTTCCTAGATGAGAGATGTAATCATGAATACAGATTTTTGTGTGCTTATGTAATGCGTAAATATCTTTAAAATACATTATTCCACAGAGTTGGAATTTTTGATTAAAATATTTTATTCTATAGAGTTGCCATTTTTGTTTACATATACTTTTAATAGACTTAGGACAATAGAGAAAAAACAAAGACAGTTTAAATATTTGCTTATAAAATACCACACGAATTTTTTTTAAAAAGTCATGTTTCAGTTCCTGATCCAACGACACCATTACATTTTCATCATCATTCCTCTTGAGACCTCAGACAGGGGTTTTTTCCTTCTCCTCCCTGCCCAGGCTGGGTCCATGAGCAATCGGGCAGCACCATCTGCTGGGCATTTTTGCCTCCCTATGACCTCCCTTTTTTCTGAAATAATTTGGCAACAAGGTGAAAGCAGAGCAGAATCAGTCGAGCTCTGTGCAAGATCAAGCATCCTCATGGGTTCTAATCTGTTCCCCTTGTGTCTCTTGGATAGCAATATCTTTGTGTCAATTAATAAGTCTAAGTTTATTAACTAAAAGCTAATTTTATTCTATTTCACAGAATTATTTCGAAATAATTAAGGTAACTTAAATTAATAGGATTTGCCCTGCTTTCTACAAAGATGTATGATCACACAGAATGGTGTTTAAAAGTTTATTGCTATTACAGATGGGGTGAAAATTGGATATTGCTTTTTATAGGTTACAAGATATTACATCTCAAAGCTAGCCATATATAGGAAGTAAATAAAAAATTAGGAGAGAACTTTACAGCAGGGCATGCATATGTTTTGTAACATATGCGACTAATCCCAAGCATAAACCTTTTTCCACCATCTCCTTGTTACAAAAGTGGCACCAGTTTCCATCTGCCATGGGAAATCCTGTCTTTAATCTTGGCACCAGATGTCACCAGCTGCATAATTAAAAATTGCAACTGCGTGGAAAGAAAGCACTCTTCTGTTGGGAACCCCACATGTATTTAGTGGTAAAGAGCCTGGCCTCCAATAAATGTGGTTTCGCTGCTCACAAAGGAATATGTTCAGTGTGCACCTACTCCCTTTACAATCACTTTAATCTTTCATCAGTGTTAAGGAGAATACACCTAATGTAGTCTAGAAGGGAATAGGATGGCACACTCCGACACATACTGGAAAAGTGGCTAAAAATACTAAGCCAGAAAAGCATGTAATCTGTTTGCATTAACAAGAAGGATCTAAAAGTGTTTCTGTTTGAGGTACTATGCAAATTGAGAAGGAAGATTTTGTCCACAAACACATATCTCTAGGGGCTTGGTTTCTCACCAGAGTTTTACTTTAAGATCAAATAAGGTCAGATAAGCCAGAAGTTATTTCACCTCCTGCTGCTTCTGCTCATGTCTACATCTACATCAACGTCTCCTTCTGCTGGAAAAGCAGTTATGAGGCCAAACTGGTCTGGGAGCTTATTGCTTCCTGCTGCTGTTGGACTGTTTTCAGCTTGGATAAAGTCCTCAATTCAGTTTTCCACACAGCCAACACAAAGTTGTGCTCGCACGAGGGAGATTGCAGGGACAGGACAAGCAAATCTCTGCACATGGGCAATATGCTGGTAACACACAAGTCAATGTGAGAAATTTGGACAGGATGACATACATCTGTAACAGAGGCAACAGAGCATGTCCCTCTCTTTGGTTCCTCCTAGTCTCATTCATCTGTTACACCAAAAAACCCCAAATCTATTCCAAGAATGAAAGTTTACAGCTCTCAAAATATTACTTCTAGTACAAGATGTGCATTTTTATTACATCGTATGCCTGGACAAAAAATATTATCTGATTAAATCTTTTGCCTTTACAAAAATTATATGAACAAGTCTGGTCACAAATTGCTGACAGAAATGCCTGACATATTCCAGTCTTCTTCAGAAAGAGTGAAATATTTTAGAAAAATAAAATAGAAAAATTTTAAAGGCAGGTTTCAACACATAACATTTCTAAAAATAATGCTGGGAACAAATCCACTTCCCTCCACCAAGTTTGCTGAGTTACTGTAAAAAATAAGGCCACATCACACTGGGATTCAAACTACAAATATACATCAGTAATGTGCTTACATCTAAAAGCAAAACTAAACAGCAAATGTTGTAATGGCACATTAAGCATTAGGGATGGACATGATTTATGCTGCTTACCAGATACGTTTCTATCTAAGGTTGCCAAAAGTAACCCCAGAACATATTTTGAACTTCAAGAAGGCAGAAAGAAGGTCATATAAAAAAGAGATGGCAGCCTCAGAAAAAAATAGCATTGCCAGGAATTGGTTCCTGACAAATGTTTTGAACGGTCTTGCACCTTCTGAGGTTACACTCCTTTTTTCAATTTACAACATATGTTCTAGGATATGAAAACATCCTAAGATCCTCAGAGTGCAGCTCCCTAGGTGAAAGGAGATTCTTAGAGACCAAGAAGCTACAGCAACCACCTGTATAAGATGAAGGCAGTAGTCCTTGGACTGTGGAAGTTGTTCAGGAAATGCTTTCCCTTCAGAGTCTTTAACTTAGCTCCTTGTTTCCGATCAAGCTTTAGAGATTTCATCATCACACTAAGGTCTCATAAAGGGAAAAACCTGGTTTAGGTCCAGACCCTTTGCCACCTCTGGCAGCTACTACACAAACCAGGGAAGTCTAGGAGAATATAGAATGAAAAAAATTAATAGATAAAGAAAAATTCAGAAGTATATAATGAAATATATCTGCAAATTGAAAGAATAATTATTAATAATTAGAGTAGCCATGCATTCTTTTGAGACATATTGTTTTCTCTGTATAGATTTGGAGTCCATGTATCTTTTGCAATTTAAAACCCATGCTCATTGTAACAAGTTTTGTGGGCATCTCTGGGTAAATGGCACCACCGTTTGTGCACCCAAAGACAGAAAGAGTGGGAGATCCTAAGTCCTGCTCTGTGTATGATGTTTTGAAGTGTTCGAGATGTTATGGTAAAAAAGACCACACTGACCCAGTTAGGTCAGTGCCCCCAGAGGAATGTGCCAGAGGAATGGAGGCATGTGGTGGACTATATTCAGAAAACAGGGAAAATTTATTTTTTCCATAAAATGATTGTAAAAGTAAGATGTGCTGTTACTAATTGAGAGCCCCTCACACAATCCATAAAAGATACCAGAGACTTACGTGGTGGCAGAAGTCGGAAATCAGGAAATGACAGACTTAATATTAATACAGCCAGTTTTGAAGACTTCTGAATGTAGATCAGACTGCTGTCATTTTGTGCTGTAAAGAGAACTAAAATTGGGATTTTTATCTGACAAAAATATGAAAAGTGTGGTCTTGACAACCTTAATTCAGTTTAAAGATCACTCCTTCTGTTTTGGTAAGTTTAGAGGCAGAAGAACATTTTAAAATCAATAAAAGTTTCTCTTCCTATAGTTTGTACCAGTTTAATCAAAGTGCAATAAAACCAAATTTTAATTCTTTTTCATGTGGCTAATATTTGTGAATTGGATCTAATATATCCATTTTCATTTATTTGCAACCAGCCAGAAGTGCAGTGCAGTCTATTATTATAAATACTTTATAATTACAAATTACTAAGAAAATGTGCCTGGACATCATGCATTAAGCTTCTCATCCTGGCTATTATGTACTTTTATTTATATTTGAGGTGTAACTATGGTGATATTAACACAAAGAAATTTTAAAAACTCTGATTGATACAAGAAATAAGCATAAGACAAGCATAATGCAAAATTAAGATGCCTTAAAAATATCTATTTTTTACCTGTTATGCTCCTCTTTCATGTTTCTATTATGTTTATCATTTAATTGAAGCATGTTGCACTTTATCTTCAGTTTCCAAATCAAACACCTCTTATGAAATCAATGCTGTTTTTAATGCCACAAGTGAATTTATTAGCAGCATCTCTATGGAAGAGACATGGTTAAATCAGAGCTGGATTTGGCTCACTACACAGGAATAGTTATCAGCACTCTGCAGCTGCCTATTCATTACAACCTGATTCAAACCCCAGAAGCCAACTAGAAGACTCTGGTTGTCATCAGTGGACTTAGACCTGATTGTCAACAAAGCTAAATAAAATTCAAAGAAAATTAAGAAATACATCATCTTATCCGTGACACCTGAAAGTATTCTAGCCAGGTCCAAGTCTCTGATTGAAATCAGCTTTTTAATGAAAATTTTACCTTTGAAAGTTATATGAAAAATATATGTGCAGCATTTTCTACAAAGCAAATATATAAGAATATGATTGAGAGATATACTGAGATTAGCTCAGTTGCTCAGAGCATGATGCTAGTAACACCAGGCTTGTGGGGTCAATCCCCATACAGGCCATTTATCTAGGAGTTGGACTCAGTGACCCTTGTGGGCCCCTTCCAACTCAGAATATTCTACGCATGCCTTGAACCTTCAAGAAAAAGAAATTAAAGCTATAGCTCTGGAGAAATGTGAAGAGTGAAAAAAAAAAGTATCAGTAAATCTCACAACAGAAAAGCTGGTGTCAGGCTCCTGGGATGTGCTGATTAGTTTTAATGGAGGTTGTTTAAAGATTATGATAAAAAACAATATAACAAAACATTGCTATATGAAGACTTAAATCGTGTGAGGCCTATATCCACACCAGATAAGAATGGGAAAGGTTGGGATTAGTTTGTGCAGTCACTCATGCCATAAACCATGCTCCTTCTGTTCCAACTTCTCTGATCACTGGGAACAAAGTGGCCATTCTCAATGTGCCACTCATCCTCCAGGCAACGCAGAGTCATAAAGACCAGCCACCACCTGCAGAGCAGATGTACCCATGGAGGGTTTGGAAATCAACAATTTCAGGAAGAAAAAAACATAATTACTCCATTTTATAGAACATGAGAGAGATGTACAGTATGAAAAGGCTTGTTGAAGATGAGAGTATAATGCCAGGATTAAATTTTGGAAGTTCCTGAATGTCCAGTCCCTTTTCAGTCTATTTTTTTTTATCTTCTGCCTTATTTGGCTCATGATTATGGTTTTTTTAATGCTTTTAAGTTTAGAACAGAAATACACTGAGGTCTGACTGATCTCACACAATAACTTACACCTGTAACTCAATTTCCTTTCATAGATTTATAAACAAAAAAGTGAGACAGGCACCTTACACACAAGATACAGGTTTTGTTCGTGAGGACACTCCAATCAAATCACAGAACTCGGTTTGAACCTTGCTGGTGAAAGCTTGTGTGCGGTCATTAATTCTCAAAAGGGAAGAGAACTTATTCCAGACGAGAGGGTGTATCCATCCTGACCAGGAGACCACCCTGCATCGAGGAGTTAGCGACCCACACTATCTTATTAACCTGAGCTGGCAGCTAAGCTGCTGCACACCAGGCCTGGCCTTAAGACTGGGCTGTGCTGAGGCTCACTCCTTCCTTGGCTGCAGGACAACCTTGACACCTCTCTGCACCCCTGGAGCTTGTGGGCAGCACCCCTTCAGTACCAGCAATTACACCACCTGCACAGCCTTGCCTTTACTGAAAAGTACAGGGAGAAGTGCTTACCTGAACATCCTTTATGTCTTATTTTCTGGTAAGAAAAGTATATAATAGCTCATATCTATAGAAAGAAGGGGCCTCTGTCTATGGAGGGGATATGGAATGCCATGGGAATATCCACCTGTGGTTTCTCTGACACTGCAAGGATGCTGTGTGCTCAGCATCTGAAGGGAATTTACTCACCATCTATAACTTTTTTTTTTATGTCTTATTAAAGAGATATTTTGCTAAGTAATTTTTATCAGTCTTTTCTTCAGAAAGAGCACCGCTCTATCTCTTTCTGACCTAATGAACTCTGCTGCTGGTGAAGAACAGATTTAAATATGAGTTTGCACTTGTTTAAGTAAAATCATAATTAATATATAACCTCAGTTTCAACTTTTGCCAGGAATCCTTTAACTCAAAGTTTACCTCTTAATTTAGCACCTGAGTGCACCTTCCAGCACCCATGGTTTTGTTAATCTCATGAAAGGAGCACCTAGCTGCCTTCCTAGAAAGGTACTCTTTTAAAAATATGAAGCACAAAACATTGTCATTGAAAATTCTTGGGGGTCATACATCAATCTGGAAACTGCTGATTATTTGTGAAGCCATAAAAGAGCTTTGTGCTGCCTTCTGAACCAACTTCACGGCCTTGGAAGGACCCCTCAAGCCCCTCATGCTTGGTTTTCTCCTCCATTACAAACTTCTTCCAATTACAAACTGCTTCAAAGACAACCTAGCCTAGAGGTGACAGCAATGCACCAAGTAATTAGAGAACAAAACCTGAGAGACAAAGCTTTAATTTAAGGAGCAGGTGGAAGCTCCACATTTCCCTCTGCCCATGTGCCCGGCACCAGGGCATGCCTTCAGTAAGACAGAACCTTTACTTTAAAAATGTGCCATCAGGCCTATTAGGGAGAGCATCAATAATTAAAGTTAATGCCTGGAAACTGGCATCAGCTACGGGCATGATGACTCAAGCTCTTGGAGATCCATTCATTACATTCAACTACAAAAGCTAGAAGTTATAAAAAATGCATGAATAAATTCTTTAAGTATTAACACGCTACTTCTTTAAATGTTTGCTCTGACCCAGGTGGCGCTGCTCTGACTTTTTCTGCAACTTCTTTTCACTTAAATGCCCTTATATTATTGTAGCTGTCTCTCAGGATTAAACAAATTACTCTCTTCAAAGTGTACTATTGAAAGATCCTACTTAGTAACAAATAGAAAATGGTCTCTGGGATCCTATCCTCCAACTCATTATAAAAGGTTAGATTTCACAGCAAAATTTATAATCTTAAGTCTTTTGAGCTAGATAATGCCATTTGCTAAATTCTCTTCTGGATTTGGCAAAATTAAATAAAAACCAGCTAAATACTATGGAAGAGATCCCTATTTTGTATTTCTTTCCACCAAGGCAAAGCAGTAGACACAGTGCCACAGTACAAATTTTGGTCAGAGGTGATAGCACTCAAGTGTCTTTCACATTAAATTAACAGCAATAACAAACAAAAACAACCTAGTGGAAGTCTGGGCATTTCAGATATGGTGGAGTCTGGAATTTTTGGGTTTAAGTTTCTAGATGGCATTAATTTCCTGTTTTGATTATGTTTGCTTTTAGGGTGGTATTTCAAGATTCCTCATTGATGGATTAATTTTAGCTTTTTTTTCTTCCCTGGTAGGGTTTGGCTGAAGTTTCTAAATTCATAGATTCACAGAGTGTTTTCCACTTCTTTCTGCACTTGAACTTTCCTTTTCAGAGCAAGAGGAGCCAGGAGTATTTTTCAGATGAAAGAAGAGCCAGATGTTTCAAAGAAAGAGATTTTGAACCTTTTTGTTTCTGGCTCTGCAACCAAATATTCAGAAGTTGCAAGCTACCCGTCATTCTTTCTCAAAAAGGTAATCTAAAAAGAATCCGAAATTCCAAAGGGATTACTTAGCACCTGGGTAAAATTAACTGAAGTAGTTTCAGCTGTATTATATTCCTTTATCCAAGATAGAAAGAGAAATCCGGACATTATGGGAAAGAGATGTCTTGATTTAGAAGGCATATGGTGAAAATTTTTAAAAAGTAATCACCATGTTTAAACACTGCTACCAAGTTTCAGAAAGAGCCAGTCCTTCAGCTCACATACCTATGTGTTTGTTCTAGGTTTTATGGACCAGCTCTCTCTCACACATTTCAAGTGCAGACTTGACTATTACTGACCATTGGTCATTATCCTACCAGCCAAATGTTATAGCATATTTTTGTAATCCCATTGTACATCCATGGATCAATTGCTGCTGAAATAGTGGAGTACTTCTCTTTTTTTCGAGTATGCATACGGTAGGTTGGATTTTTAAATCCCATTTACATCCTACACTGCAAAATTATGGGGTTGAATGCTGTGACTGTTTGAGAAAATGTGTTGATTCTGTCAAGCACTGAACTCTCAGTTCCCACAGAGATTAATGATGGTTGAAAGACACAGCGCACATCTCTACCTCACAGAATCAGGCCCAAAAAGCAGTGCCGGGGGATTTCCTTCTCCTCAAAACAGACAGCTGAGAATATAACCAAAAGGCTTCCTATAAAGACTTAACAATTCACTTCTGGTAACAGCAGCAAGGATCTCGTATCAGAGTTAATTTTGACAAAGGCAAATGTGGTGAAGTGCTCCCTAATGCAAAGCCCCTTGATGAAAGCACATTAGCTCAGCATTATCAGCAACTGGGGAACTGCAAAAAGAGGAACTGTGTCCAGAAAAGTGGCTCTGTAGGAATGACACCTTTATATTACACAATTATGATCTTACATACTGGTGTAAGCTGCTATGTCACGTTTTTTTATCTTTTTGGTAAAAATGCAAAGGCACCATGTTTTGGCTACTGTTTATACCACAGAATGAATCCAGTTACAGAATCTAAAGGATTAGTTTTTGAAAAAACCTGTTCATATTTTAAAATAACTTCCAGACGCATATATGCATAAGTATTTAAACAACACCAAAAAAAGTAAATTTATATGCAGCCTTCCTTGCAAAATTTCAAGACTGACAGTAAAATGCAACACATTTTCATACAGAAACTGAGATAAATGCTGGTGTTTCTTATAAACACCAAAACTGAACAGCTTAGTTACATCATTTGTTATCTAGTTTCTAACCCAGTCAGAGGGTAAGTAACACGTAGTGTGTGTAAAGGTGTCCCAGTGTGGCCCAGAAATGCCTTAACAGATGGGGTTAAAAAGATGAAAGTTACAAATTCGATGTCTGTACTTCTGTAAAACAGAACTACATTTTAATTCAGCATGATAATTTTACTTTACTGGATCTCATAAGACATCTGAATTTTTTTCATTGAGTTCCTGAAGAATTCACATCAGCAATCTGCACAGCTGAATAAAAAACTCTTAGGATAATTGCTGCAGTAACTAACTGTTTACCAAATCTAGTTATACTGCATAACTTATTTGTTTAAAAGCAATAAAAATGATAAGCCAAGTGAAATTACAGAGGATTGCTTTTTAGTATTAAAAATAGACACTGTCTGACCTTCATGTTACTAACTATAGGAAAACTCAGAGCCTGAACTGGGCATATAATTTGGAACATTTGGAGTTGAAAACGGATTAAGATATATTCTATTTTGATGTCAAAGGCATTTTATATGTGGTTTGAAATCCCTTTAACTGACTCTCCTACACTCTTAGTGACTGCTTTGTCCAGGAGTAAAAGGGCTGCCTTTGGGAGTGGGTGGGTCTGACACGGTTTAGGGACCAGTACTTTGGTACCTAGAATCATGAATACATCACTTCTGAGTTTTGGCCCTCTGGGCCAAAATACATATACATTGTGATACATATGTCAGTATTGCGATTCCGAGGACAAATTAGCTACCTATCCTGACAGTTTTGTCTTATCTCTTATGAAAAAAATAGCTGATTAAAATGGTCCTAAAAACCTTCCTACAATCAAGTTCCTATGTTTTGCTGTCTTTATAAAGAGTTTTTGAATATTAGTGGAAATCTTCTTGCTCCACATTTTGTTTTGATCATTATAGGTATGACATAACGATTTCATCACCCTCCCCTTCCCAGAAAGCTTCTATACACTGATTTTATTTAGCCTGTGGAAGAAAAACAATGAGAAGGTGAAGCTAATTTTCTCATCTACAATTTGATTTTCTAAATCTCAAATGATAGTTTTGGGGACCCTTGGTATTCCTCCTTCCCGTGGATCCCAAAATAGATAGTGTGCTCCAGGCACTGGTAATCTCCAGGAATGCTTCAGGATTTGAACACCACAACTGCGGAAAGGATATTCCTGCAGTGCTTACAGTAGACAATGAGCCAGAAATGTGCCCTTGCTGCAGAGAAGGTAAGTGGTATCCTGGGTTGTGTTAGAGAAAGTATTGCCTGCAGATCAAGGGTGGTAATTCCTTATCCTCTACCGAGAACTGGGGAGGTCACCTGTGTACTGTGTCCAGTACTGGGATGCTCAGGACAAAAGAGATATGAACATACTGGAGAGAGTCCAGTAAAGGGCCATGAAAGTGATTAAGAGACTGGAGCATTTCTCCTATTAGAAAAGGACTATTTAGCTCAGGGGCATTTATCAACATGAATAAAAGCCAGAAAGAAGGCTGCAAAGAGGACAGAGCCAGGCTCCTTTCAGGGGTACCCAGTGGCAGGACCAGAGGCAGTGGGCTCAAACTGAAATGCAGGATTACCCCTCTGAATGTCAGGAAACACTTTTTTGCTGAGAGGGTGACCAAGCACAGAAACAGGCTGCCCAGAGATGTTGTGGTTTCCTGCTGTGCAGTTGTTCAGAAGCTGTCTGGGCATGGCCTGGGTAACTGGCTCTAGGTGGCTGGGATGGAGCAGGGGCATCAGACACGATGCTCTCCAGAGGTGCCCCTCAGCCTCAACCATTCTGTGATTCTGCAACAACAAACTTTCTATGCTTCATGGGGACTTAGTGTAAAATGAACCAAATTTGATCTTTGCCTGAATATTATGGAATCTTCTTTGCAATTTGCATCAGCTGTTACTGGACAGCAGCAATATTACAATGGAGCAATATTACTATGCAGCAATATTACAAAAGGGAGAGTTTACAGCAGATGTGGCTGCTTTGAGATCTCTTCAAAATATCTGCTGACTGTAATTGCCATTGCTAAAATGCTGAAGAAGTTTGTCCATGCTTTTATTTCTTCTACATCAGTTTATTCATGCAAGAGGTGAAAACCTCCATATCGTACCTCCAAATCCCAAGAGCTGAGCAAGCTTTTAAACTCTTTTTCTGTATTCCATTACCTAGTTCACCTCGAGTAGACAAATTCTTACAGAGTTTAAACTTCAATCTCTTTCACTATAAAACAAAGAACCACAAGCCCTTCCTGACTCTATGACATTAATAATGCATAAAAATGTAGATGGACATCTACCATGTGAGTAGAAGATATTCTCCCTCCTTTAGAGGGCATTTCCGCATCAAAATATGCATAATGAAATTCCTAAGGAGCAAAGAAAGGCAGAAGAAACATTCCTTTAAATGAGCCAGACTACCACTGTCAAGCTATGGGTATAATTAATACCTGTAAATGCAACAAAAAAGTTATGGTAAAAAGTTACATTTTTCTCAAGGCCACTTAAATTTTTAATGTATCTGTCACAGAGAGTTGCAAAGAAACTAGAGGGCTTAGCAGGTCTGGAAGACAGTCACTGTCCCTGTCTGGACCACTCAAAGCACAGATGCCTTTTAGACCCAGATAGGAAATGAGTGGCTGGGTGGCAGCAGATGGAAGAGATGGGTTTTCTTCCTGGATGTATCAAGAGAACAGCAGAGATCCACAGATATGAAATCATACCTATCTTCCACATATACAGACCTAATCTGTCCTTTGTGGAAAGTGATTTACACTACCATGTGGGTTAATACCTGGCTTTTGAGCTATTATGAGGCTTTCAAAGTAACCAAAGCAGCTTCCCGCTGGGAGATACAGATGAAAGACTGAGGTTGCCTGCAGGAGAAGATGAGCCACTAAGCATTTTCAGTGTTGACTCTGGTGCATTAATTGAGACCATACCCATTTCATCTGCAAAGGAAAGTTGTGCAAGTACAGTCTTCTGGATTAGCTTCTCCTTTACTACTCAATTTTCCAAGGTATATGAGATGCTTTTTTCAGTACACAAATATTTTGGCATTCAGGTCAGAATCAGAAAAGTTATCTGTCTTGGAAATAGTTAATGTGAGTAGAAGATATTCATGCAAGAGGGTGGTGGTAATAATTCACTACTAAGGGAGTGAATTATTAAAAGTATGATCTTTTTGTCTCAGGACACAGGATGGTCTCCCACGCTCATTCCTTTCTCATGATGAAATGGGATGATTCTCATCCTCTGTTCCTCTGAGTAGCTCTGTCTTAAACAGCACTTCCAAATCTGAAATTAATCAAAAAACTTTGAATCTTAGAGAAAAATACAAAAAAAGTTTTCTCTGCTTAATGACATTCTCTAAAATTAAAATTAGCATATTTTTGGTTTAAAAAACCCCAAAAACCAACCAAAAAAAAACCCTCTAAAAACCCCCCAAAAACAAACAAACAAACAAAACAAAAAACCAAGAGGGGGAAGGAAAACCACATTTTGCTTGTTCTGTGCCTCAAGGGCTCCACTGATCTCTTTTGGGTTTTCCTCAAGCTCTTCCAGTTCCTGGATGCAGGCTCCCCAGGGAACTGGTCACAGCACCAAACCATACACAGTTCACAAAGTGGACAGTTTGGACAATGCTTTCAGGAACATGGAGTGACTCCTGGGGTGTCCTGTGCAGGGCCAGGAGTTGGACTCAATGATCCTGATGGGTGCCTTCCAACTCAGGATATTCTATGATTCTTTCTCAATTCCTCTCTACAATATTTACACATGGAACAATATAATTTCTTTAACAGCATATTTTGGAGCACAGGAGATTATTATAACACAGGTATTACTTTCACAGTTTTTTGAAGAATAAGAAATTAGTTTTCAATATTTTGGTTAAATTCTTTTTTAAAAAATCCACAAAACCATGAACATCATGAACGAACACTCTTTGCTAAAACTTACATGACATTGCCTTTGACATTCTCCGATTTAGTTACATTATTGTAGAGTAGTTTCATCATTATTCAAAGCTTGACTTATCTCTGAGAATATTAAATATTGACTTTTATTTGCTTAGCATTGACAAAAGAGTCTGATTAAAAATACTTAACCTTTTATACCCATCTAGAACCATTATTTGATTCCATTAAATAATTCTCTGAAATCTCTCCTTGCCTTCCTGTGTATCTCATTTAACGCACCAATAACCAAAAGCACTTTTGGGCTGTCACTGAAGACCACAAAGTATCTTACAGATACACTGCAGTGTTCTAATAGGGTCAGTAAGTTCCCCCATTTCTCCATTCTCAACAGAGATAAATCAAGTTTCTTACTTCAATGTTTCCTGCAGAGAACATAATCAATTAACTCCAGTACCTGGCACATCTTGATTTAAAACTTACTGCTTTCATTAGAACAGGAATACGCTGGTAAATAGCATTACAAAACTACTTAGGGAGAATTCTAGACTCAGGGACTCATCATCTGAATAACAACTAAGACACTTGAAAATGTCTTTAGTAAACAGATTAGAAATACCAAAAACAATCCTGGAACCGGCAATGAAAAATTTGCTTATTTTTTATCTTGAAAAGAAAAAGAAATCTTCAGCTTTTTATCTAAAATAACTTCCACGTTAAATCATAGTACAAAGGTTTCCCCAGTTTGCCATTTCTTCCTGTACAGATGTTCTTTCTGTAGATGTAGAACAAATATTGCTGTTTAAGGGCCTGCAATGCCATCTACCTCAGTTTTCCTATTCACCAATACAATTGAAGCTGTGCACACCAAAATTATCAGATAACACTCATAAATATATATTCATGTGTGCAAAAGTGCAGATTCCACTATTTTGACAGGATTAATATTATTCAATTATTAATAAAAATTATAACAAGTAATTTTTAGGGCATTGACCTACCTTTTTTGCCTTTGAAAATAAAATCTTAAAGATTTTAAGAGCTTTTAAATTAATTAAAAAAAATGTAATGTACATACATAAAATCTCCCTCCTCAGCTTTCAGAGGCAAAAGTCTGAGCTTTGAAATTTTCACTTTTGCTGAATTTCCTGAACAGTATTAAATAGCATTCACCTGCTGCATGTCCTGGTCTTATAATAATGATTCCAGCTTCACAGCTAAAGGACACATATATATAAAAGCAAAAAACCAAACATGGTGAAATGTCATCAGTAAATAATTATAAAATATTCACAGCAAAATGTAGACATTGGAACATTTCTTAGAAAACTGAGCATAAGATTCCCTCACTGAGAATTTATTAAGAGCTGTATGGTTAGCAAGACTAGCCAGTCATACCAGGGTCAGAACAGGCCACAAAGTCACTGATATATGCACCTCTCCTGTACAATTATTATTAAATAAAACAACACCAAAACCACTTGATTAGTAACTTGCAGTCACATTTCTTTCAGCTGTTCTACAACACATCAATCACACTTTTACATTAAACACATAAATACCAATTTTCACATAAAGCCTTGGCACACAGTATTCTAAAAGCATGATTTTTTATTTTTCACTGAGGTGTTGATCTTCAAGGTCTTTCAAATACCTAAAAAAGGAAATAGCAAAGTAATTGCAAAAATTCGCTTATGCTATCTTGAGACACACATGCAGGCCATCCTGACAGAAATGTTTACAAAGGAGGAAATTTCCCAGCGTAGAGGGTCCCCCAAACCACAGAGGCACTGCAGCTTTCCAGAGGAGTTAATTAAGGAGTTAATTAAAGCCTTAATTACCTTTGATCTCATCAGTAGACAGGTATATATGCATCTTTTAAAAATGTATACCTATATATTTGTTTTCACAATAAATCCTGGAATGGCAGATATAGGCTGAGTCAATAACATTAATTATACAATTGTAAGTGCTTATGATAAATGAGATATTAATAGCAGTCATTTGTTAATAGCTGGTGTGGTGGGTGTTGCTCAGGGATCCACCTGGGTGCCAAAAAGAGTGGAAATAAGAAGTGATTTTTTTGCAGCAAGAGCAGGTATGTGCCTCCCTCCTCTCTCCCTGCAGTGCCTTGCATCACAAATTCTATTCAAAATGTCATATGTTAAATAACTTCCTAGGCCCAAACATATGATGAGTTTGTGCTACTTACTTATCTTACTGCTAAGCCCAGATTCATAGAGTCTTCATCCATCCTCACCACAGCTTAGGCAAAAACGTGTAACTAGCCTACAGGACAAGAGAAGAAAGCACAGAGGAGATCTGAAGACTTGCAAGCATGTCCCCGGGGCTTATCAGTGGAGCAGTTTTGCACTGCAAGACCTGCTTTTCCCTGTATTCATGGGCTTTTGTCCACATCATAAGCCTTGAACAAGGCAATCCTCTGAAAACTGGAGAAAGTTTTTCAGGGAACAGGACAGGACAGGACTGGACAGGGCAGGGCAGGGCAGGGCAGGGCAGGGCAGGATAGGATAGGATAGGATAGGATAGGATAGGATAGGATAGTATAGGATAGGATAGGATAGGATAGGATACTAAGAAATCTCTTGAATTATATGAAGGATTTTAAATTTAAATAATCATCTTTAAAGTTTTAAAGAGTATCTTATATGGCACACTGGTTTTGCTATGCAACGTAACACTGATTTTGCTACAGTGGATACTTATTTCTTAACTACTTTGGACACAGCTTGATGGGGCTGTGGCTTAATTTGCAAAATATCAGAAAGATACTTCTCAACATTTTATTTTGCAAGGTTGAGAGCCAGAGGTATAATTAACATACCTTTTTTTGCTGAGACTTTGAGTATGGTTTTCTTTGAAAATACTGCCTGTTTGGAGAATAGTGTAATGTTCTTTCCTCTAACTTTCAGTAAATTATAGCTTGACAAAGTTTGAGGTGTGTTTTACTAGATAAATACTGAAATGTTCTGCTCTGCTTTGGAATTATTTGTAAAAAAAAAACAAACCCATGTTTTTATTAAATAAGGGCCTCTTGAAACTTAAGAAATATTAAGAAATACTTGGTAGAACAGAACACTGATTATACCGCCAGTACTGTGAACTGACAAAAAAAAACCCCAAAACCAGCTTGCAAAAATTTGGAACTGCAGGAATTAGAAAGTGACATCTAGTTTAACAGTAACCTTCATGATAAGTGAGAAAGATGATGTTGCAGCCTCCTAAAGAGGCATTATTTGTCAGTATTTGCCAAATGCTATAGGCCAAGTCTCATGCTTACAGAAAAGATTTAGCCTATTTATGTAACTAAACAAAAACCTATTAACTTTAAAAAGCCTGTTTATTTGTATCCACTAAAAAACTGGAGTCAAAATTTCTTTGCTCTTTATTTTAATAAAAAAGGATTACTCTATTTACATAAGTATATTAAAATTTAGAGTGCAGAAAAACATCTTGTCCCTCTATGTGTTTCTTGTCCTGATAATTGTGAGAAAAAACTTGATAACTCTATAGAGAATATGTTTGAACTAGTTTAAAAGTCTAAAAAATTCCTCCCATGAATAAACTTCCCATCTTGAATATTCATTGCCCTGGTATCAAAGAACTGTTTTCATGCATCCTTAATTATCTCATTTCACTGTTGTTCTCTTTTTTTACACTCTGCAGAATGTTTCCCCCAGTAAAATAGCAGCAAAGACTCAACCCAAATTGCTGCTTCAGTATGAGAAATAGCCACAGCTCTCTCAAAGCACTGGCATATTTTAGTACTCTAGTATTTATGTCTAATAATATATACTGAAGGGGCAAGTTTCCCCAGAGTGTACACACTGCCAGTGCTCAATACTGTCATCTGCTCTTCTTTCATGCCACAGCAAAGGCTGCCAAGTGCAGCTCCCTCAAGGTTGGGAAAATGATACCAGCTAGATTAGCACTCTCAAGGCAGGAGTGACAGCTCCAAGTGAAATAGTCTGAAATATCAGGACTATCAATAATATTGTACACTCCAAGCAAATGCTCTTTCTCCTTCTAAATTATATTTGCAAAAATACAATGGTTATGCGTATGGGGCAGCAGCATTACTGGATTAATTGTTTATCAGCAGAAATCAATTTTTATTACTACTGCCTGTAGTCTTGCTGGCTTTGCTTGGAGCAACTATTTAGTAAATACTTAAGCTTTTCAAAATCTGTGTTCTGAAACAAGTGGAATATGCAAACGTTATGCTCTGCACACATCTGGGTTGCATCCCACTTTCCCCACAGACTCTTAAAATATTTTAATTATAGAAGTTTCTAGAGTAGTGATGGGGAAAGTATCTGAGATACAAATTTTTGGTTTCTTCAGAAAAATTCCTGAAGTACATCTTAGTCTATAAAACAGATTATTTACAAAATACAATAATATACAGGTTGTGAAATACTTTAATATTAATACTTAATATTTGAATGCTTTCTATTACACAAATAAAAACCCAACCAACAGCCACAGCCTTCTGAGTTTCAGCTTTTACATAGTAGCTGATTTTTACCTGCTCTGTCCGCTACAGATTCTGTGTCTGAAACATGTTGAGCTTTCTGGCATGATTTAGTTTCTTACTACTGCTCCAAGAATATGAAAGAATAGAAAGAATTTATTGTGATGTGTTCGGGCAGACCTCTACACCTGGCCACATCTCCTGAAAATGAAGGAGCCTTTATATATATGCAGGGTCAACCAGGCGGACAGACTACAGTAAAGTTGGGGACTGAATGGGTAAAATGAGGAATAACTCTCCTTGAGTAGAAAACATTCAACATTTTGTGCCTGACATTGCATACCACAGAAAATGGGTAGAAAATGTAATATTTCACAGGATAAAAATCAACTTGTGAAACAACCTATCACAGAGGAAACCATATGCTTTTCAGAGATAAGTCACAGTTGTACATGTTTTAAACTGTCCAAAAAAGAAGACAATTCTATGCTCACATTGCCTGGTTGAAGGGGTATGCACAGGTTTCTGAGAGATTTCTATGAAGAGAACCAGAAACAAAGAGACTGGCATAGGTAAGGCTGGCATGGGGTAAAAAGGAAATCCCTCCCATAAACTCATGAAAATAGAGGGAAAAAAGGCAGAAGGCAAAAAAAGGCAAATAGTTAGTTTTCACTGAAAAAAACTTATTTCAGGTCTTTCAGGGACCATTGGGACTTAAACAGTCCAATACACAGATCATCGCCGGAAAAAAAGGTAGTGAATAATGAGGTAACAAAATGTATTGAAAATACAAACTTTTTCAGGTTGGCAAAATCTAGAGCTGACAGTGAGTGACAAATAGGTGGCATTTTGATGGGCTGCTATGTTCAGCTGAGAGATACTCTTCAAGAGTAGAAGAGGAAGAAGCTTGAGGCAAATGTAGAAAGACTGATCAGAGATATAAGGAGACTGTAAACAGGTTAGGGGCTTTCAGTTTGCAAATTAAATTACTACGGGTGAGGACATGACATAAGCTACAAAATCACAAACCATTTGAAAACAGAAAGTAACTCTTCACCTCTTACAACACAAGCATGAGGAAATGTCTGAAGACATTTTCAAATTGCAGGTTTAAAATGAAAAAAAACCCAAACTTTTTTTATCCAACATATTAATAGAATTATGTGACTCACTGCTAAAGGATGTTAAGGAGGACAAAAGTACAAACAATATAAAAATTAAGTTAGGTAATTTCATAGAAGATAGGTCTACTGATTCTAACCCACAATCTCAGGGTTAGAATGTCCCTAAGGCATTGATTACCAGGACCCAGCTGAGTTTAGGAAAGACCACATGCATGTCCCCAGCTGGGATTCTTTCTGTATTGATACTCCACTTTCTGTACCACTGCTCCAGAGTCAAGGCAGGATACTGAGAAGCACGGAAAATCTCCCTTTTGGCTATTATCTGTTTTATCTTCTTGATATCAGAGCTACTCTTCCTGTGTGCTCTTACTGTGGAGAATAAATAGACAACAAAAATATTAACCAGGTTATCTATAAAATAATTGTTGGCTTTGAGTAACAGAGCTCTTCCAAAATAAGACAGCCTAAGCTGAACACAGCCCAGGGCACTCCTGCCAATGTATATAGTAAAAAGAACAGCAGTACAAAAAGTTATTACTTGAATGAAAGAAAAATACTTCAAAACATGTTTATGTATGCACTTTGTTATAAATGAGAACAGTTAATCCAATGAGATTATTCATTTGGTTCAAGGATAAGCAGCTGGAGAGAAGAGGAGCAAAGCAAAGCAATTAAAAAAACAGTATACACCAAGGAAAACAGTGGCAAACGTGTTGCTATGTGTACATTATTTAAAATGTACATTTATAATTTAAACTGTCAAAATCACCTGCAACACTCTAGCCTAGAAAACATTTTTACAAAAGGCAATTGTACAAAAGGCATGCATGCAAGTGCGTGCAGTCATTATTGCCACATACCCAATTTCCCCATCTCTTGGTTGATGTTACTGACAGACATTTA
>VZTN01024190.1:95330-111910 GCA_013400515.1 Erpornis zantholeuca
CAGAGGCCCCCGGCAGGGCACGGAGCCCGGCTCGCTGATCCCGCACCGCCAGCAGCCCCTGAAACGGCGGCCTCCGATTTCTGATTCACACCGGCTCCAGTTTTAACACCAGCGGAGAAACATCTGCCCCGCAGCTGCGGGCAGTGCTCTGGCCGTGGCAGGGCTGTGAGCGCCTGGACTGCTCTGAAAAGAGCAAACCCTTACAATAGTTCTAGTCAGGTTTTCGATAGAACGATGCACTAATATTGCACGAAACATTTGTAATTTTTTTGCACTATCCCTCGTCTTGGTCTAACGTCCTGAATATTGTCCCTATGATATTTTGAACAACAAATTAGACTTGTGGTTTAAATAAATACACATTGGAGTTAGTAATTACCACAAAATTGGAGTAAAACAAGATGGCTTTAAGTGATAATTATCTGGCTACTTTCTAAATTTCTTTTCAAGTGAATAATCTGTTTCATAGGGGTTGTAGATCAAGGTTTCAGAAAAGCTGGTTTGTTAGGGTTTTTTGTTTGTGTCGGGATTTTTAATTATTATTTCAAACCATTGAAAGATACTAAAAACAGAATTGTCATCTGTAAGTAGTTAGGTTGAAGTGAATGATTCTTTCAGTCTGTTTCTTCTTCAGGTTCAAAATACATATAACAGGTAGAAATAATCTGTGTACTTGAGACATAGACTGGGTTGGCATCCAATATTCTGTGTTCATTATTTTTCTAAATATCTGAAGTCTTTAGAACATGAGCTGTTTTACAGATTAGTGGAGGCGCTGACCCAGCTATGTTCCCTGTACTCCTCTAATTTTGGTAGAACAGGCTTTGTATCTTAGAACTGCAAAAACAGTTTTAAGGAATTAATTCCTGAATATCATAGGGCTTCTAAACATACAGAAATACCAATCTCATTCATAGTTTATGAAGCTATCTAGTAGAAGTATGATTAGTTGCATGTGGTAGATCTATAAGCAGTTCACTGTTGTGAAACATCCAAAAGGGAGAAATAACATTATGCACCTGTAAAATCTGTACTAAAAATTTCTCTTTCAGGTAGAGGAGAACAAACCATTAAAGAAAGCCTCTAATCAGATTTACTGATTGAAATTCTCTAAAGACATAAAGGCAAATTCATGTAGAGTATTAAGAGTAGGATCTCTCTCTTAATATACTCAGGCACAGTCGAGTAAGTGGTGAGTAGAGTGGAAACCTGATTCTGAAAGATGAGTTGCATCCAGCTGCCAGCAAATACTGTGTTCTGATGTGATTCTGTAGGAGCAAAACACATTATCTAAGATTTTATCCCTGCAATGCAACCTCTGTGTATTTCTGTTGATTTCAAATTACCATAGCAAAAACTCAAAAAAACCCCAAACAACAACACCACCCCAAAAAACAACAACAAAATACCCCAAAACTAACCAAAAAACCCCAAAACCGAACCAAAAAATCCCAGTCAAATTATAGGCAAAACTTCAGAGATCTCTGCTTTTTTGAAATGTGTGTTACAACAAAATCCTGGTGTAGGTAAATGAACAATCTTATTTTTGTGCCATATGGGCAACACTATTGCCTTTCCTTTTCATAATAGCAACTCCCAGCCCTTGCATCAAGGCAATAGTATTCTTTCACGAAAGAGTTTATAAACCCTGGAAGAAAGCAGACCTGAAATGCAAACCCGTTCAGGGGTTTTCACAACCTAGTATTGGTATACCCAAGAAAGAATGGTGGGGATAATATTTTATTGTCCTATGGAGACACTGGAAAAGGTGTTTAGTCCATGAAAGACTTTAAGAAATACTTTGTGCTCTACAAAGGTATTGCCATAGCTGTGCCCTCCTCAAGCAAAGCTTATAGACCTCAATAGAATTACATGGTAGATCTGAGCTCATGCTCTATAAATTAAAAAAATGTCTTTGACTCTCTTAACTGAGTGCAAGATCAAGCAGTATGTAAAATGCAGGAAAATGATTTTTTTTTTTTTTCTTAACTGAAAATAGGACAATTAAGTTTCACCACTGGGTTCATTGTGCCTTACATCAGTGCTCTGTCCTTATGTCACAGGAGTTCTGTTGTCAAAGGGATAGAGCAGTGGCAGTGTGGGGACCTGGGGGCCCCTGCAACATCCCTTTGTATTTTTGAGAGGACTTGGGGCTTGGGCTTGCTTCCTTTTGTTTTACCTCTGAGGGAGACAACATATTCCTTTACAAGCTAGCAAACCAACAAACAAAATGGGTGAAACTGAAAGTATGAAGAGAACTTCCTAAAATTAATCTGCTAGATCTGCTTGCAAACAAAAACCATTGTAATTTCTTCACAGAAGATAACACAGTGGTGGTCTTTCGGCTAATAATGACTGAGCAACTATGATCGATAGGACCAGGGGAAAAAAAAAGTGATTTGTATTTCTCAGGCATGGAAGCTATAGGCTGAGAGAAATTATGATCAATTTATATATTTTTCACTGTTTTTCTTTGCAATGGAAAGAAGGCATATCTTCAACATATATATTTTGTTGTTATTTAATAACCATTTTCTTATAAGCAGGTGAGAAGTAAGAGATATTTTAACAGAAGGAAGGTAAAACTAATGAAGTTTCAAAATGGGGTTTCAAAAATTCAGGCAGTATTTAGAAAGAAAAGAATTTTGCTTCTGTGTTCCTAGCCTCATGCTATGATATTGAAATTCTCCTGCCAGATGTAGGTGACTTCTTGACCATAACTTGGGCTACCAGATAGCATGGGAATGTGGCCTGCCCTGCAGCCATCAGCAGCTGGATGTGCAGGAGATTGTTCAGGCTCTGGTACTTTTCACACTCATAATTGTCTGTTACAGAAATCCAGTCTCCTACTCAGCACTCAAGGTAATCAATTAATAATTGTAGTTATTGCAAAAAGCATCTTCATTATCTTTTTAATCTTGTTTCCTGCCTAATTTGAAAAACAGTAATTTCTATAAATTTAGCACTGACAACTGGAAGCATTAGGAAAAATTTTCAATGTTAATTTCATTAAGTGGCCTACTTACATATTATATTGGGAAATAAGAGTTTTGCTTTTAAAAATAATGGCTTCATAAGAGAACTTCCTTCACAGAATGGAAAGTGTAGCACAAGTCATATAAATACAGGTAGAGGTTTTGCAATTTTCTAACTGTAGTGCCCTCAAAAAGACTCCCTCTTGAAGTAGAATAATGCAGACCCAGTGCCAGAATGAGGCTTTAATTGTACTGCTAGTGAATTCACAGGAAAGGCTTTTGAATGGAAAAGACTCCTTCTTTACTGGGTGGGTAAGGTAAATCCTAAACCTACCAAAAGCTGACAGGTTTCATGGACTGACAACATGGCACTGCTCCTACTACCTGGGCAAAATAAAACTATCAGGTCCAGTATAACCCTATACAGCCCTGCCTGTCATGGTTTAATTATTGTAACTTTGGGAAATGCTTGCATATCTAAACTATGTTTTTCTTGCAGTATCTAAAAGTAAAGAAGTAGAAATATGCATGGTTAAACACTGGCGAGCAGAACGAGAGGAGAAATATGAAATAGTTGAAAAGTGGTTTTTGAAAGATCTGGAGATGATTGATGGAAAAGAAGCAGATACTGTAAGTATTACATCATGTAATGTGTTCGTAGAGAATAATTTTCATGTTTTGCAATTTGGGATACCATTATTAAAATGCAATTTCTGAAAAATAAAGTTATGTTACCAAGGAATTTTGGCTTTATTGCATGTGAGAGGCTCCGCATCACATTTACACTGTTGCAGGGGAAGAGGAGGGTAAGATTTCTTTTTGTTTGTTTGTTTTGTTTTTTTGTTTATTATAATAGCCTTCATCTTTCTGCTTGAGACCTGAGGCAGAAGCTGGGTGTTTTCTAATTTGGTCATCATAACTGGTAATAAAAGTTCTCCATCTGCAGCTTCCAGTGTAAAGTGCAGTTAATATAATAGATTTTAGAGTGTATTTGACAACAAAATTTCATTAAAAATTTTTATGGAGACTGTGACCCTGTCATTTGAATGTATGGACCTGTTCTCTATGTGACAGTCGATGTGTAAAATATCATGCAAGTGTATGATGGCTCACAAAATTGTGCCTTTCACATAGCTTAATCTCATATTACTTGTATCAATTCAGAATTTGCCTATTTGTGTGTGTAAACATGAAACAGCTTTGGCTAGATCTGGCTGATCTTGCTGCTAAAAAAAGTCCTGATCTCTCAGATACAATTTCAGAAGGGTAAAATGAGGCTACAGTAGTGCAATACAGAACACCAGCAAAGTAGAATTAAATCCTATTCTACAAAAGCTAGAAGAATACACTGAGGATAATATCTTACTGTGTGTATGATAAGACATTTTAATAGTTGTCCATGTATAATAAATGTAGTCCAGAAGAAAAGTACTCTTTTTTTCCTTTGAAAGTATTTTCACTAGCATATATAATCTGAACTCTATTTTATGTACACTTGAAAGAGAAATCAAGAGTCCATCAGAAATGTTTCAGAGCCTTGTTCCAAGGAAAATGACAAGCTGGGGTTGTTCTCACTCTGTCCTGTACACATTGCCCTCAAGTTTAAAACTAAGAATGCAGGTGGCAGAGTAGGTGAACTCAGCTCTAGAGTACCCATTCACACTGTGAGCTCTTAGCAGCTTAGGCCTGAGGGGGAAAAAAAGACAAAATTAATAATCCTTTACATCCATTCTCCAAGTTAACTAGCTTCTGGAAGTGTTCCTGTCTCTTCCCCAGACAAGGCAGCCAGAGGATTTCCTTATCACTTGCTGCACGAATTTAACTTTCTTCTGAAGCGTTGTGCTAAAATATTCTTCAGAAATGATGCAGACTTTCACAACTGGGATGATCAAAATCTGTCCCATTTTTGATTAAAAAAAAGCCTAAATGAACCTCAAACTCATGGGGTAATTAACACTGCTATAAATATTCGTAATAGGTATTCATATACATAGAATTTAAAAGAATTTATCTGCTGCTAGGATTAATTGTGTCAAAGAGCCAGACAGCACAAAGAAATACAACTGAGGCAGGAAGGGCAATCAATATTCTGCTTCTCCCACAGACACAGACAGTTATAGTCCAAGTCAAGTGCTTTTCATATACTGTGTTTTAGGCAACATAAAGAATTTATTCAGTTCAAAACAAGACTGTACAATCCCAATAAAATATAGTGTAATGCTTGACCAAACTTGTAGAATTTTACTCAGAAAAAATTCCCAATGACAAAGAATTACAACTGCTACTTTTTAGAGTTTTAAAAGACCCTTTAAGATGAATAGCAGAAGTATGTGAAGTCTGTTAGAGCCCATCATACAGAGAAAAAGTCCTGCAAGTAGCTGGGCTAGAGAACAACAAATTGAATTCTAACACTGCATATGTGTAGTAATTTCATTCTCTCTTTTTTTTTTTTTTTTTTTTTTTAGGATAATCCATATTTTGATATGCATTTCCACAAAGTCTACAATATAGAAGCATACAGTTGTGCGTCTAAATATACCTTTGCTCGAACACTAACCAAACTGAATGAGATGTACCTTAAGAAGGACTTCAAGATTGTCAACTTTGATGACACCTACCTAAATGATGATTCAATCTGGTCATCCAGCAATAGAGATTTCGTAGTAGTTATGAAGGTTTGCTTCTATGCTTTCAGCCTTTTATGTCTCTCCCTTTGTCGTTTGTCCTAAAGATGTATTTTCTAACTTTAAGATGACTGGTTGACTTTCACTAACCAGCATTTCATAAACCATCTGATCAAAAAGTTAGCAAGTGATATGCAGTGTCTCCTTTTTAATTTTACATGTAAGTAAGAAGTGGAACATACTTTTTACATAAAAAGTTGATAATTCATTTATGTATGTTTATGGAGATCCTCACTCTAGCAAATACGTATACATACAAGACACTGGAAACATAGAACCAGTATTTGTCATGGTCAGTGGTGATTGCTTCTGTAAGAAGAATTCAACATTTACTTATATTATCTTTCATTAATAACTCAAAACACTTTTACAGCATTAGGAGCATTAACAGTTAGTTTATATCCTGGAAGTAGAAAAAAGAAAGTAATCAATTGAGTTCTGTATGAGAATGATGCACATTTCCATTTCCAAATGTGTTGAAACGCAGAACTCCATTGGAGAGATCACACCTACATCCCTACGAGAATTCAATTCTCATCCTGATGAATAGGACCACTGCATTCAGGTACTATGGGACCAACTTTTCACCTATGTAGCTGTATTATTTTTCCCACAAAACATTTACTACTCCCTCTGGCCTCCATGTTATTTGTGATACTGTCTTAGAAAACAAATGTTCTTAAGAAGCATTGCTTTGTCAGACCTTTCAGAACTTCTGTATCATTAATGCCTCCTTTCTTGCCCTTCATTGCTTATGAACAGGTGTGGTTAGGGAACAGAAATTGTCTCTATCTCTGAACCAAAAGATAAGAAAATACTACGTAAACAGTAGTTGTTAGCTACTACAGTTGCTTTGTAGGCAGGTGATAGACTTTTCAAAATTCATAGAAATATGAGAATTATTTTCACGACTTTCTAGCTAAGTGTAAGCATATTCAATGCACTACTTAAAGGCACCTGAGTACTTAGAGCTACATTTACCATGGGGTGGAGTCTACTTGAGTGGTTTGGAACATCTCACGTAAAGTAACAGCTGGACTTTTGACAGCAGTATACTACAGCAAAAACAGAGGGTAAGTTGCAGCTGTATTGAACAGAAGTTGAAGAGTAACAATGTTGATAAGAAGCATACTGTTCCTGCCCAGTGTCAGTCAGCTACGTTAGCTGGCTGTTCACCTCATAAGTCAATAAAGAAATGCCAGCCAAAAAGAAGCTTCATTCAGAGAAGCTTCTGGTCAAAACATCCTGCAGGAGAAAATAAGCTTTCTCCTTTGGCAGCCAAGAGAGCACAGGAAGGCAGCTTGTCAACTAAAGCGGGTATGGACCTGGAGCTGAGTGGTGTCATCTCCTAGTAAATCAGAGGCTGGGTCATGCCCTCTCTCAGCACCTGCCATCTCTAAAATGGGATAGCTGTGTAAGGGTTCTGTGTCATACTGGGGCTCCTACTTTGCTTTTGTCTTTCACATGAACTCACACTTTTGAAAACCCTGTGTAAATGTACTTTGGATTTAAAATTGAAATAACATCAAGTGAGTGAGAATATATTTGAAAACCTGTAAAATGTACAGCTTTCTACTTTTTAAATGTTATCCTACTGTGTGTATAGGAAAGCCCATACCTTTGATTCCTTAGTATTCAGATGTTATATATTTATTCTATTCATATATGCAAATTACACTTGTTCTAACACAAATCTTGGTAATTATTACTGTATAGTAAGACAGCTGTGAGGGCATTTTATGTGGGTAACACAAATCCTCTGGAATTTGTAAGGACTTAAGTTTGCCACCTAAATACTGTTGGAGAGAAGGATTGTAATTTTAGTAATTGTTTGCACAACACAGTTGTTATTTTGAGAATGTCTTTGGGATAATCCAGTGCAAGTAGGTGTGTTGTGACATTTGATTATTAGCTACAAGAAGTACTTGCCCAACATCCAGGTTCCACAAAACCATCTTATATAGAAAGTATAATTCATACTTCTGCTATCTATGGTACATTGTTGTCTTTGAATTGTGTATTGTTGAGGTCACAATGTTTTCCATAATATTTACAAATTCTTTGCTTAGCAGGCACAAGGAAATGTTTTCTGATGGAAAAACTTCCATCATTCATCTTGTTATTGTAATAAAAACAAAGCTCTAAAAATGAGCACTTCAGAGCATTCTTTTGAAATAAAGTAAATGTATACTGAATCCTTGCCCAATAATTGTCTG
The DNA here is from genome assembly GCA_013400515.1 of Erpornis zantholeuca. Lineage (NCBI taxonomy): Eukaryota > Metazoa > Chordata > Aves > Passeriformes > Timaliidae > Erpornis > Erpornis zantholeuca. The sequence continues at coordinate 103,206 of VZTN01024190.1, forward strand.
TGTCATTTTAGAAACTGATGATAGCTAAAAAGGTACTATAATGTTAAACCATATTTAATGGACTTTCATCAGTAATTTATACATTTTTATTCTTGTACTATATAAACTTCTGGTAGACTATATTGGAGACTATATTGGAAGACACAAACCTGCATTTTATGTGGAAGAATATTAAAAAGAGCAATTAAAATCTCTCTGGCATTTCTTCTGTCTGATAACACAGTATTTCAGACATTCTTCACTGAGCAGACTGAGCAAAAGGAATGGAAAAAACAGGGACATTGTCCATGTCAATTATTTCAGTTACTGTCAAAAGGAAGAGTATTTCAAAAGGTCTTTGTGGGCATAATCTAGGGACTCTTTACTTTCACAGTTCACTTACAGTTCTCTATAAGGTGTCACCTACCAAGACAATTGCCTGAATGTGCTATGGGAAGTCTGAGGCACACTGTTACTTTGTGGTGAGCACGGCACAGTTGCACCACAGGACACAGAGAATATGCTAAATTATAACTGGAAAAGACCCAACAGGATAAATAGCCTGTCTTTCAGTTAAGGCGGAATTATTTCCTACATCACATTTCCTGAACTTGAATAAATGGAATGCAGTTTGAAATACAGTATCTGGGGATTCTTCTAGTTCTCCTGGAAGAATTATCCAAAATTGAACAGGAACAAACTTACGGGAGTAAAGGATTAACACAAATGCATCTGTAGCACTTCTCTAAAAGGTTTCAGCTACATGATGGAATGAATTAATATGTGAGATTGTGGTTATAATGCAGATTTTCTTCAGAAGATGGGAATAGCTATTAGCCAAGTCAGCTCCAGAGAGAAGAAAATATATGGCAGCCTGAAAATGAAGAAGAGTGATCATAAGCAAACAGAAATTCATGCTCACAAAAGAGGCAGAAAGAGAACAGAAGCTGTCATAAAAGACAGGTGATTTTTTTTCTATATATGTATTTTTAAACACTTTAACCAACATCAGAATTAAGAATACTGGGAAACCTATGACAATAGAATTTATTTAAATTTTATTTATTTAAAGTAGAAATACTGTTAGAGAGAACGATTGTAATTTTAGTGATTGTTTGCACAACACAGTTGTGTTGAGGTGCTGGAGTGAGTCCAGTGGAAAATACAGTGGGCAACGAGGCTCATGAAAGGTTGGAAAACATGTCCTGTGAGGAACAGCTGAGGGAGCTGCGTTTGTTTACCCTGGAGCAGGCTCAGGGAGGACCTCACTGCTCTCTACAACTCCCTGAGAGGAGGCTGTAGTGAGGAGGAGTTTGGCCTCTCCTGCTGTGCCTGCAGCGAGAGGACCAGAGGAAATGGCTTAAAGCTGAGACAGGGGCGATTCAGATTAGATATCAGAATTTCTTTTTCACTGCTAGTGTCGTCAGGTATTAGGATAAGTTGCCCAGGGAGCTGGTGGAGCCACCCTGCCTGGATCTGGTCCCTTAGTGATAAGTTTTAGTGGTTTAGGGGTTGCAGCGATAGTGCCGGGTGGATGGTTGGGCTTGATGATCTTAAAGGTGTCTTCCAACCTTGCTGATTCTCTGAAGTTACTTTAGTCCTGATGCTGCGGCCAAATGGAGTTACAGCATGCAGTCAGAGATGGACAGTGTAATTCGAAACTGAGATTGTGCGGCACTGTAATGCACTGTATGCATCTTTCAGCGCCAGGTTTACCTGCATTTACTTCGTGGGCACACCCGTCCCCCAGCAGACCCCAGCCCCCTCAGCACCTCTGCCGTGACGCCCTTGAGGCGCCAACATCGCTCTGGGTTCGGCCGCGAGCCCTGCTCCTCCCCGCCAGGGGGCGCTGCGCGGGAAGCCCACCCCNAGTGGGTCGGGGGCGGCGTGTGCGGGACTCGCAGGTGGCAGGCGGTGAAGCGGTGTCGGACGGGCCCTCGGGAGGCCGCCGCTGCTGTAGGTAGCACTTGTGAGTTTTCCTCAGATTGGTGTTGTGGTTGATTGCTGGGGGTGCTGTGGTTGGGCTGCGCCCCTGTGTGTTACGTTCTAAGACGGTAGGATGCGGGGGTAGCGTGTTTTCCTGTTTGCACCGAGAGAGGCCAGGCAGTGCTGAGCAGCCTTATCACATTGCAGTGCCGCATCTGCGCCTATTTCCTGGACAGGCCGCGACTGTGATGTGATGTCTCTGACAGATTTCACGTAGCCTTTGCTTGGAACATTATAGGGGAAAACGCAGCGATGTCCAAAGGGATTTATCTGAGTCTGGTGTGGTCTCTGCTTTCTTGAAGCTTTTTTGTTTGAGGAAGGAACTTTATTTCCAACTCCTCAGGCTAAATTCTGTGTTCCTTGGACACAGCAGGATTCAAGTGTGAAAAGCTTATTTCTGTGTTTGGTCCTGGCATGTTTTGGTGGCTGTGACTAAAGGGACTGAGTTTATAACAGAAGTTGAACTGTATGTAAGAGTTAGTCTTGGATCTTGGATTTATCATGTTATGCTTTATGGGAAAGGTGTATTCTGCCTAACCTGGACAACTTGCGTTAGCACTGAAATGGGAGAGTTAGCAATTTGTAGCAGTTTGATCATGACTTAGAGCAGAAAATAAAATCCTAAATAAGGAAGGAAAGAGGCATCTGAATCTGAAATGCAGATCATTGGTATTTTGTGTGTTCATCTTATGCATCTATTGAAGAGTAATAGGAATGGCAACCTGATACCATTTGGGAAACAAAAGCTGGGCCCAGCATTTGACGGAGGGAAGGAAAATTATTAGCAGCTATGGAGTGATACATTGCCATAGGGTGTCATATAAACAGCGTGCCCTGAGCTCTGTGCACTTGGCAATACTGTTTCCACTTCGGCATGGTGGCCCTTGTTTTCCCAAAGTTCTTGAGTTACCAATCTTTAAAATTACTGTAGTGCCCAAGATTTTGTCTTTCCTGTGAGTTTATTAGCGAAAGCAGCTCAGACATCTTCAAGAGAACTAACTAAAGAGAAATTTAACTCCATGTATTGTCTCAGCCTCAAGCAGTAGAGCGTGTCATGTGTATTAATCATGCTTTTAATGCATTGTAGAATTTTAAGGTTTAGATAATATTGAAGCTTCTGTATTTAAATAAAAACACTGAAATGTGATGTCTAATGTGTTTTTCAGTTCAGTTTAGATAGGATCTCTATGTAATGTGAAGAACTGTTCTGAATCAAGTGAATATTGCTAATTCTTTAATTTTCTGGAGCTTGGTGGGGTTTTTCGTTTTGTTTTGTTTGTTGTTTTTTGTGCTTTCTTAAGTGATTGAGTTCTATAAGCTTGAGTATTAGATGGTCTTTTTCTCTTGATTCCAGTTTCAACTTTTTTTATGCTAATTCGTAATATTTTCCTTTACTACAAAGAAGCTTTTCGTACCCTATTAAATTAACCTGAAGGATCATCCAAGTGTTAATAAATTACAGTTGTCTAATTGAAATACGAGAGTAGGCTTTTCTTGGATTTTTTCCTAAACTGGTCTGGTCTTCTACCCAATTCATGTCTGTCTAGATTACGATTCATTAGGTTACCTGTAAAATTGAGCTTTAAAATTCTGTATGTACTGTAAGTACGTGACTGGTTCTTTTTTGTGTGTGTCTGTTAAATGTGCTTGAATTTATTTTTACTTCCTAAAATCTTTCAGCTGAGTGAAAATGACTGCGATCAAGCATGCTTTACAGAGGGATATTTTCACTCCCAATGATGAACGTTTATTGAGCATTGTGAATGTGTGCAAAGCAGGCAAAAAGAAGAGGAACTGCTTTTTGTGTGCCACAGGTACATAGGAATACCATACTGTATTTCTTGTCTTCACCTTTGCTTTTTATTTGGTTGCATTTCTTTTAGCTTTATGTACAATCCTTTTTCTTGACCTGTATAAAACAGGTGCTTTCCATTCCTAAGGGAGAAGATTACTTGTAGCTTGTGTTTTCATTATTGCTTCTGTGAAAAAAGAAACAAAGCCCTCTGCATTTATTCACAGATCTCTTTTGAAATGAAAGAATCACAAATTTATTCTTTGGCACTGGCGGGCTTTTGAAGCAGGCTTTATGTAGTGTTTAAAACAGGATTTCATAATCATCTAGGCTGATAAGCATAGATAAAATGCTTTAAAGAATATTGGTTAGAGTCCAAGGCAGAGGGCTCTGGAAAGGCATAGTAACTGAATTGAGTTCTAATGTTCCTTTAAGTGTATGTGTATTACATTATATCTCCTCCAAGAAAATAAGCACTATGGGTTGATCTGTCAATAAACTAGCTTGCTCGAATATTTTTTTGACTGAAAAATGTCTGAAAATGTTTTTATTCTGACTTTACTCTCCAGTTATGTCTGTGCTTTGTCAGTTACATGGCCATGGTCCAAGATCTGCTGTATCAAAGAAATAGCTGTACACTGGGTTCATTACCTCACAAGCTGTATAGAGATGTGTACCTGTTTGATTGAGACTTAAACTGAACTATGGTTATTGTGGATGAAAATGTTTCAAAGGGTCTCTTTCCATCAAATAAATTCTATGAAATCTCCCCCACAGATAATTCGTGTCAGAAGTTGAAGTACAGCAGAAACAGATGTGAAAGTAGTATGTGTTTTTTGAAATGACTCTCTTACTTCCTTTAATAGTGACAACGGAACGACCAGTCCAAGTAAATGTGGTAAAAGTGAAAAAATCTGACAAGGGAGATTTTTACAAAAGGCAGACTGCATGGGCACTTCGAGACCTTGCTGTTGTTGATGCCAAAGATGCTGTTAAAGTATGTGTCACTTTTTTGTTTAGTCCTCTGCTCACAACATCCTCTTCATTCCAAGTTAATTTCCTTGATACTGGCTGCGTTAAAAATTTGACTGCTAACAGGTTAATTGAGATGATACATTTGTGTGCTGCCTGTGCCTGCATTTTCTTTTAGCTTTGCAAGAATTCAGCCCTGATAAATTTAGTAGGCTTGACTAGCAGTAGTCTCAATATCTGCCCTGTTAGTTGTAGTGATCTCTCAGTGACTGTAGAGACCATCTGCAGTAGTACTTTTGTGTTTCAAGTCTTGTGTAATTTATTTCTCCCAAGCTTAATTTCCAGTAAGAAAATTTATGACTGTTCTACTAGTGACAGTCATAAATTTGTCAAAATGTTGAAAATATTCTGCTACATATAATGTATTTTTGCTGGGATACCTAAAACATTCTTAATGAATGTTTTAGGTATCTTAAAGCTTGAGGGTGACCTGGAAGAGTACAGTCACAATATGGTGGACTTTTCCACAGAACAACAGGAGCAACCTATTTTTGACCACTTAAATTAATTGGTTGTCATAAACTAAGATTTACAAGCAAGCAGAGGGGAAAAGCCTTCATCCCATGATGTTTGATTTTATGTTGTGGTAACTGGTTATTTGGAAGAATAGCACAGAAAACTGCAAAGTTGAAAATTCTTCGATTTCCCCCTCCCCAAGTGTATGTTTTTTATTTCAGTTTTTCACATAATGGTTGGCTAGATTTTAGATGTTCCTAAATATACTAAATACTTTTGGAGTATTGCTTCCATCAGGTTAAAATTATACTGTCTTTCAGGTCTTTTTATTGCAAAACAGAATTTGGCAACAGTTTTCAGAAATATGCTGTAATGTATATACCAGTGTAATGACAGATTTTGACATTTTCATACAAGAACCAAATGTGGAATGCCAAACTCCTATATTAAAAAATGGCAGAATTAAAGTTGATAGGTACATTGTGTTTTGGTTTCCAAACATGGACCTATGCAACTGTTTTGATGCAGGCATCTTGTGCACTAGTTGTGAGACAAGTCAAATTTTACAAAATAATAGTTTGTTTAGAAATAGATGGTACTTATATTTATCAATATAAGCTACAGAAGAAAAAAGAATTGCTTTTATTGTAGTATACAGAAAATAAAATTTCCCATCATGTGATTTCTTGTGTCGCCTTCTACAGATAGTAGCAACTATATAATAAGTAGCAGCAGTAGTAGATTTTACAAATTATATATAAGTAAGAATTTAACATGTAACTGAGGCAATAAGATTTTTCATCCAAAGGAGCCTGGAGCATGTAAAATGCTTGTAATATGATCTTTTAAAAAGGCTATTGCTAGTTATAGTCTATACTGGGTTCATAAGTGATTCTTGAAAATATAGGACTTTATTAGTTGTTTTCAAAGTAACGTTCTTGTCAGGCAATAAATCTATTTGAAAATATGTCTCTAATTGGTTTTTGCTATTAAAATGCTGTTTTTTCTATCCTGTTCAGTCCTATTAAATACTATTGTGCCTTAAAATATGTACGGTGCTCATATTTTTTTTCTTGTTGCCTATCCTCTTAACTATCCTTGAATTGTGTTGTATGTGGTGTCAGCCAGTAACTCCAGTTAGCATTTTTATATTCAGAAGGCATTAGTCATTCTGAGGATGGTGTTTCAGAGTGGACAGCACTGTCAAATGTTTGTTGAAAATCTTACACATCTCTGTATTCTATTATTTTTGTCTTACCTGGCTTGACAAAATACTGCCATCATAGCCTGGATTCTGGTTTTTCACTCTCACTATTTTAGCATCCTTATTAAGGTGCATGAGGGCCCTAAAATTGCTGTATGAGCTTAAGGTTGGCATCTGTGTAATTTAATTTTTATCCCATCATCTCAATAATTAATTGTGTGGACAATCTCTGCTACTTAGAGAATCATTTGACTGTGGAGCCTGTAACATATCTCATCTTTTGCAGGAGAGTCCTGAATTTGATTTGCATTTTGACAAAGTGTACAAATGGGTTGCAAGCAGCACGGTGGAAAAGAACACCTTCATTTCATGTATCTGGAAACTCAATCAGAGATACCTTAGAAAGAAAATTGACTTTATTAATGTTAGTTCACAGCTGTTGGAAGGTAAATGTCTACAACTGTATTTGAAGTATGAAGTTTAGTAATTACTGATGTAAAAACAGATATACTAAAAAAATACTCTTAATCCTGATGGGTTTTCTTATTCTTATTTCTTTTCAACTTTTTATTTTCTAAGTCTTCAGATAAGCAAGATGACTATATAACAGACTTTCTGTTAGAAAAATGAGAACCAAGACAAAATACTTCATTAACAAAGTTCTAAATATTGATAAACTTACTGTATTTCTAAGACATTCTGTTTCTTGAACAAAATAAAATATGCCTCCAAGATCTGGTAGGTCTAAATGTGTAACAAATCTGATTTTGTCCTCATTTTCATTTCCCTCTGAATTAGAAAAATGCTTTAAAAAGTGAGCATCTGTAGCATTCTAGAAATTAATGAGGTTTTATATGAGATTTCTAGTTCATTAAATGTGAGGCATGTGCTAAATTCTGCTGGATGCTATTACAATTTATGTGACTGATTGGTTGCTAGGAGGGCTTTGCATCTTGTTTGCTTATCCTGTAGTAAGTATTTTTACAGTCACATTATCTTTCCATAGTTAACGTTTTGTAGTAAAGCCTAATAAGTAAGAGTATTTCACATGGAGTCTGTCAGAAGTGGTGAAACCACCAGTATTAAATGCTAGACTGGTGTGTGCAGAAAAATTTGAATTAGAAATGTGAAACAGGAAGGATAACATTTCTTTATTGTGGTGTTGCCCAGAATTTGTTTTAAACCGACATCTAACATTTGAAGTTCATGCAATAATGAAACATTGAAACTTACTGCCACTTAAAAGTATACACACTGTTCGTGCTTTGTCTAGCTAACATTCTCTGCTTCCTTTCCTTTGCTTTTCCATACCTTTTAATTCTTCAGAACTTCCTAAAGTTGCAGAAGGTGCGTAACACCTTTTTCCTTTATTTTGCCTTGTAAGCAATTTTCTTAAAGAATATGCTTTTTGTTTGGTTGGTTTTTTTAGTGCTTTGGTTAGCTTATCAAGTTGCTAGAGATAAGAGAGATGTTTCAAATGTCCAAAACACTTTCTGGCTGGACTCTGTTAATATTAATTTGTCAGCCTTTGAGTGGCTTGTTAAATTAATTAAGCACTGCTGTGAGAAATCATAGTTAATAAAAGCATTCTTTATTTGATTTTCACTTATCTCAGTACTGATTTTCCTGCTGTGAAACTCATATTGAGCATCACGATAACTTACTTATTCAGTGGTATATATCTTAATCAGCATCAGTATGTTTCTCTTATGCTCTGTCTACCAAAAAAGAGAATCTAATTTGTACTGATTTTCCACTAACAAATTGCATTAATACTTTAATATATTCTGATGCTGATTACCAGTGTAAGAGGTGAATAAACTGAGACTAGATTTGTTCCTTGCAATAAAGGAAGGTGGATATTTGTAATTTGCTTATGTTGCAATTTGGAAAACATCGCTATTGGGAATCAGTTCTGGAAATCATAATGAAGCATGTGGAAGACTGAGGCTTGAAAAAAGTGTTCATAGGTGGCAGGTGCTTGTTGGGAGAGTGTTTAATGGAGTAATTTATTTACAGATAGTTAAACATACTTAAGTACTCTTGAAATGCTTGTGACTTTCTGGACTTGATAACGTGTTTTATTTTCCTTCTCTGCCTAAGAATCTGTTCCAAGTGGAGAGAATCAAAGTGTAGCAGGAGGTGATGAAGAAGCTGTGGATGAATACCAGGAGTTAAATGCAAGAGAGGAACAAGATATTGAAATTATGATGGAAGGTTGTGAATACGCTATTTCTAATGCTGAAGCCTTTGCAG
>VZTN01024193.1:0-38414 GCA_013400515.1 Erpornis zantholeuca
AAAAATTCAAATTTCCTATTTTCCAAGTGAAATAACTTTATTTCAGACATATTTTTTTCACAAAAAAAACTTTCAGAAAAATGAAGTTTTCAGTACAAACAGAGCAATCTTCACTCACTCAAAGGGGTTTTGGCAAAATTGTTGTATGCAATAATAATGACCTCAGGATGACCTCTCATATCAATATAATTTACGTGAACCTGGAAAATGTAAATCAGTCTATTAAATGAAAATGCTGTACTTATTTACACTTACTTCCACCTTGAAAAAAGTCAATTGAGTATTTGTGTTTAGAAGAAAAAAAACCCAACAAAACCAAAACAAAACAACCTGTCAGTAATAATTGTACAAACTTTAAAACCAGAGCAGACTTCTTCAGTCACCCAGTCTGAGTTTTCTTTACCACAGTGGAAACCAGGAAGGTAGGAAACTGATAGCAGCCCAGACTCTGACCTCACCCATCTGACCCAATTTTTAGAAAAGCTGAACACATTGAGTTTAGGCTGAAGCCAGCAGGCCTTGCAGCTGTGTGGTTTTCTTGCCTGTTTGTCTGTTGGCCTAAAAATAAGAAAATAGCTTTAAACTGGCTAAGGACTGGGGAAGATGACCATTGGTTATCAACAGTAATAAAGGGGTATTACTTTTATAGTATCTAGATCCACTTTATTTTAAGAAAGAATATGCAATACAACTTATTTATTTTGGAAAACACCATCATGAAGTTTAAGCTGAAGTTTCATTTTCTTTAACATGATAGTATTCATTATGCCATACCTGGGATAATGTTATAGACACTTAAAAGGAAAACATTGTCCAATCTCTGAGTCATGGGGGGATGTGTGACAGAGTCAAAACATGCCTTTTCATTTTACTAAGTTGTTTCATGTGATAAGGTATTTCCAGGAGCCTGAAAGTTTATTATCTATAAACTGTGTTATAAAATCAATTATTGAAGTACTGTTTAATATTCTTAGAATATTAGAACTGTTGAAGTAATAAAAAATATATGTTCCCAAAGGAAGGATTCGAAACCATTTGTTTCAGAATCAAAATCTGCACATTTTAAAATATCTGCTTCCACAGTACAGTGACCATGCACATATGATTCTCTAAGTTACCTTGGATGGTGCCTAAAAGCCCACCATAAATTCATGAAAATGTTAGTCATCATAAACTTAATGGAAAAATAAATGATTCCTTAGTCAGTAAGTTACCTCTTGACTTTAGTACATGCTGGCTGAGTTGTGCTCTACCACCCCCACCACTTTAAACTTCCAAAGGAAATACTTGAAAAAAGCAAGAGCAATTTCTGGAGTCAATAATGTTCTTTTGCTTCAAAATACATGCATTTATACAAAAAGATTAAATACAAAATTCAGCTAAGATTATGATGCTTTTCATGTACATTTCTTCTTATTCTCTGTTTTCTTCTGGTCCTCAACAAGCACAATGATATGAGCTCAAAAAAGTTGCCCATGTGCAGAACAGCTCTTCACTAACTCCTTATTAGAGTAAAGGATGACATGAAATTGTTTCCAGCAGCATCAGTCATGAGCTTGTTCCTTGCTTTGTCTCTACTCTCAGCTGGGGACTTTCCTAGGCATACTGGGCCATGTGAAGGTGAAGCCATGCTATGCTTAAGCTTCCCCTGATGTCAGTTTTTTTCCAAAGTCTAAAGCTCAGCTTTCATGGATACTTCACATTCCTAATTAGTCCCAGGGTCAGATCTCATATGTACTTTCTTAACTTTTTTCTATTTCTATCTTGACAAATTCAATAATGGCAAAATAGGTCTTTTCCCAATCCAGTGGATCCTTGAGTCTAGTGTTCTGCTTTCTTTTTTGGCTCTGTACAAGATACCTCACATAAACTTTTCATAATATCCCTTCTGGTTTAGATATTTATTTATTTATTCAAAATACCTTTCACTGAGGTACCATTAGATCACAGTGTCCTTGAACTATGATGACCTTGCTTCTCCTCACCAGAGGACTTCAGCAGTGTGAGGCAGTGTGAGCCACAGAATGTATCTTCCCACTGCAAAAGTACCTGTTGTTTCAAAGGATGCAGACTATAATCTTCCCCTCTCTTTTCAGAAATTTCTATGTTTAGTCACCCCACAACCAGTTGAAATATCAGGCAAACATGATCATTGCATTTTGTTTTAAGTATTTTTGTGAGTATTGAAAAAACAGCAAGAAAACCCCATGGTTTATCTGCATAAGACTGAGAGATTTTATTTACTTGCAACTCACTGCAAATCAATCACAGCAGATGGAACCCATAATTCACTTGATCTGGGGTTTCCAGTAACTTGAAGTGACAGTCTTAAGCCAAATCTTCATATTTCTTTAATTGTCTAGCTAGTGTCACTGGCACAGCAACCCACAGCAGAGATTTCTACTTCTGAGCCCTGCTGCTTGTTCCTCCAGGCCATCACCACTGCTCAGTAAGGGTAGGTTCAGCTTGATGTGGTCTTTTTGAAGGCAAAACATGTTGTTATCCATCTGGTTCTTGCTTAGTCCTCCTCAGTCCTAATACCTGTTATAAGCCTTGGGTGTAAAGCATCTCCAGAAAGAGCTACATTTCCAGGTATCCTTGATCATTTGTTTGTTTCTTTCTTTTTTTTCTTTCCTTTTAGTTTGTTTGGCACTTAATTGTTAGGTTTTTTTTTTGTTATGCTGCTCCCAATATTATAAGCAAGTACCCATCATTATTTTCTACTGAAGGAGCATGTTCTATTATTTTTCCTTGGTTTTATTTGGTTGGTTTGTTTGGTTTGGTTTGATTTTTTTTCTGATAGCAACACTGGTTCTTTTATTTCTGGGCTCTATGTTCTCCAGAAACTGAATTTATTTACAGAAATTAATTCTCAGTGCAAGCAGGTAATTTCCTTCCATCTTAGGTGAACTAGTAACACCATATTAATATTATTGCTTTCTGGATAGAAAGTGTAAATGTTGCATTACTGTGCCTATGTTTACGAGACTGACAAATCTTATGTTGTTGATAGGTTTTGGAATGTCTTACTTAAGCCTTTTTGCTGACCTTCCCAACAGTTTCTCTCAGAGGACTCCTGGTTACCTTCTTAAGCAGTTGTAGAGATGGAACAGGCTATGGTAACCTTCTCACCAAAGATTTAATTCTTTGTGAGTTTTATGATTAAAAAATTGCTCTGACTTCTGATGAAATTAAAATGTTTCAGTCATACTTCCTGATTTGTGATGACACTTTCACATAAATAAATAAAGTCTGTACTGCTTAGCTTTCAGTCGTGAGAACAACTTGTGCTCCACTTGGGATGCAATTCAAGGTGATGAGAGAAGTGATGGAAATACTCCATACACTGAAAAAGATTTGTCTGGATGGAGGTTGGGCATGCTGAGCTCTTTTAACCTCTTCAATAATCTCATGATTTCTCTCGGGAATGAGCAAGCACTTTGCTTTCAATGGATTCCTTGGCAGTGACTGTGCATATATCCATCTTGACTTTGACCTCCAAAGCTCACAGCAGTCAAGTAGGCAGTGCATCTGTGAACTGTCCTACTTTAAATAATTCTGTCATAATGTCAGACTTTGATTTTCTTGAGATTCTGCCTAACTAATAATGCATTTCGGATATATCCTGGTATTAATAGCTGAGCAATTTTATTCTGTTTTTTCAACCTCCCATAGAAATTGATTTTTCTTATCTATAATTAAGTTCAAACCAAATTGGTATTTTAATCGATATGTAGGCCCCCATGTACCAACCAGCATGATGAGTATATGCCAAACCAGAACCACCTGGGGCCAATGTGTCTCTGCAAAGTATTTTAAAGATATGTCCATACTGGCAAATAAAACAGGCTCATCTACTTGCCATCTATAAAAAAGGCAAACAAAATGGTTATTCTCTGGCCCTTAGGCCAAATGTCTTGTCCTAGTTTACATCAGAGCTATAACTAAACTCATTCCTCCAAACCTCCAAAACTGCACAGCTCCTTCCAAACTACCTTAACCTGTGGCATTCCCCAAAGTGCTTTTGAACACTGGGAAAGCCCCAGCTGAGGTGGGAAAAACCCATTCCAGGACCGTGCATTAAATAGTACATGTCAGAGGGTCAGTGATCTAGCCTGTGCACTGGATGAGTTTTATTGGCCTATATGTTGATGGAGCCTAATTATCTGCAAGGTGCTAAACTGAAGTACGGAGCTATTTTGAATGTGTGGGAGGAACGTGAAAACAAGACAATGTTCTTTAACCCCTTTCTCATGGGTAAGAAACAGGAAAATAATCTGATTCCAATTAAATTCCTAAGAAACAAAACTTCTCTTCCAGGCAGGAAATTCACAGTCCGTTTCCAAATTTAAGCAAAATGTCATGGCCAACATATAAGCTGCTTAAAAATGGCTTTATGTAATGAAAGTGCTGACAGACCTTTAATTATATCCGTGAGTGTGACTATATAGCTGAATAATTTTCAATTCTTCTTTGATTCTTGAGGTCTGAAGAAATTTTAATTCACTGTGAAGTGACATCTACCAGATACAAGTGTGAGGCACTTTATTTTAATATTAAACATATGGAATTACGAACTGATCATTTCCTAAGTGTCCATAACTTTTGCACTGGCTCCAAATTAGTAAATTAAATGAAAACTATTATCATTAATAACAAATGTCTTCCTGTAACAGTGGAAGAGGGGTTAATTATAATATAATATTAATCTCACGGATCTTTGATAACCTATTCTACCTACTAATTATCATTATGGCAGCAGGAAAATCCCTTTAACATTGGCTAATGCTTTGAAGTATGGGAACTTTTGTCATCCTATTATAATTTTGCTGGATTTCAACAATTTGCTGCAGCTTGCCCCTGCCAAGCATCTGCCTAAGTCTGAAGGATTTTCCTTTCTTTGCTTTCTGTCCCTTTTTATATTTTAAGTGTTACAAGCAACTCATTTAAAGTAAATGGAACTTTATAAAGCTGTGATGAATTAGAGACTTATGTATATGGTTAAGCCACAGCCCAGCAAAGAATTTTATGTTTATCTAAAGTTATGCTGTGTAAATAATCCAGATGATTCTAATGATGCACATTTAAGCCATGCAAAATAAAGCATGTCTGTATCTTTCTTTGCAAAACAAAGGACCTTACAGAGTGTATTAGTGGTGAAAGCATTTCAGTTTCATAGAACAGAAGTATAGGAGTATGACCATTCAGGTAGAATCACAGATGATAAAACTTAAATGCAAGGAGGAGAGTACACTGTATGTTTTTCAGATATCTATCAGAATTTAGCCCAGCTCAAAGCCCATTACAAATCCTATTCACAATAATCTGCTAGATTTAGGTGCTTGGAAAAAAAATCGATATGATTAAATTATGGTCATAGGTCTAGTCTGAGTATTTAAATTACAGTTTTGTGGGAATGCAGTTTTAGCACACGCTGTTAATCTATGCATCTGATGGAAGGATCTTGTTACAAAAGGAGTAATTTTCAAGCCTTGGAAATAATTACAGGATAAAAATTCTCCCACCTTGCAGATAAAATATATGTACAGACAAAGTGCAAATGGTCATGCAATGACCAATTGTTTTCCTATTGTGAAAAAATATCACTCATTGTGAAAAAAAGAAAAAATCAACAGATCCCACTCAACCTCCCCCTCAAAAAAACCTTTGATATTTCATACCAGATCATTTTGGTTGACTTGACTAAACATACTTTTCTCTAAAGCTTGTCAGTAAAGTAGAAAATTCAATTTCCCTGATATAGACATATTTCTATATGCCATCTACTCACAGATGAGCTGTACCTGCTGATTTCAGTAAAAGGCTTTTAAATAGTAAAAATGTCTTTAACTCCACTTACTTCAAAGAGGAAAACTAAGTTTACATCTTGGCTGGAATTTCAAGCACTGCTGAAGCCAAGCAGGTTGCTTCCCATAATGTTGGTTGAAATAGGTTCATTCATTGCAGCTTTATGTGAAATTAAGCAGTGTCTGTCTTTGACTTACAACTCCAGAAACTCCAAAGTCCTTTTGTGTTGATGGGGAAGAAAGATGAAAGGATAACTCACAAATTAAGCATAATATTCTTGTGTGCCATCTGTAAAAACATTAAATTTGTCCTATCACCTTCTTTAAATTAATTGCCTTTGAGTCAAGTCATTAACTCATTTGTTTTAGGTTCTTCCTACAGGTATTTGTCCAAGAATAATACACTATGCTTCCATCTTCTCCACAATAGTATCTTATGTATAAGGACATTATTCCTCCCCACACACGCACACTTCCCCAAGCCATCGCAGACAGTTATCGACAGTTGAGGCAAGTACTGAAAACAGCAAAATAAAAGGCAAACATCAGGGGTCAATAAAATTATTTACGTATTTTTACAGCACTGCCTGCTAGTGAACATGTAAATTGCTGATATATTTTTTGCGGATTCTTAATACTAGCAATATGCTTTAATATTTTGTAAGGAACAAAGCATCCATTAGTTAGTTTAATGTGGCGTATTTCTATATGGGGATTGCTTTGATTCAAACTAGCTAAATGGATCTGGACACAGGGCAATTGTTAGAGAATTCAGGGCACTTTGGAGTCTTTTTTTGATGAGGAGTGCAGGCTGAGAGGTTACAGTGTTAAGGTCGAGCTGCCAAAACCCTGACAACATTAGTCTCGTTCGAATAGTGTGTCACGGAGAGCTCTGTGTTCAGCCCCGGGCTGAGGCTGAGCAGGCTCCACAGCTGTCCTGCACAATCTCTCCCTGGGGACCCCCACAGGCTCCTGCTGCCTGCGGAGGTGCTGCTTACCACTGTCAGGGCAGGAGATGTGATGTGTTCAGAGAAATGCATAAAAGTACACCTGGGAGCAAAACAGGCAGGAGATAAACAACTGTTCTTCTTTCGGGACTGCTGAGAAGGTGCAAAGGCAATTTTAAAAAATTATTATCCTAATTATTATATTTATTTTTATTATTATTATTTCTTTATTTGCCCACCTATCATTTTTTGTCAGATTTCTTCACTGTTTTTCATTGTCCTGTCTCCAAATATGTATAATCTTAATGTCATAAATTAACTTGGTTTTCCACAGGAACTGACATAGTTATTTGAAAGAGACTTGTGTTAACAAACAGGCTAGCAGTGTTTACACATATTTTTAACAATAGTTTCACAGACTCCCTGTTTGGTAGGCTCATATTTGGATATTAGAAGTGCCCAGCTTTTGTAAGCTGAACTACTACCAGTAGCAATTTAGAAAAATCTAAATTTTATAGAGAGCCAGATATACAGACAACATCCATTCTTAAAAATCCGTACAGCTTCATTTGATAGTGTAAACTGATTACCTAATTATAACAATAAATGATGGTTTATAAATCTGTGAAAATAAGTTTATTCAAATTTGCACATTATAGTTGTTTTAAATGTTAAATTAGCCCTTTTTGAAAATCTCACTCCATAATTAAAATCAGTAAAAAATATACAGTTGCTTACACTGCCATATATATATAAATAATAATTACACTGAATCTTGGTATTGTCTCACAGCTAGAGTGGTAGATTTGAGTCTTTTTAGTAAATGTGATTCCGTGAGACAAGGCTGTCTTTGCTGTCAACACAGTCAACCTTCTGATGTCAACTAATGAGTGGATAATAATAATAATAATAATAATAATAATAATAATAGTCCTAAATCTTTTACAGAAGTAGAATTAGTATGATGCAACATTGCAGTTAGACATGGTGAGTATGAATATGATCTCTTCAAGTTCTTATTTCCGTGGTTTACTAAGGAACAGAAACAAATGTTTAGCCGTAGAACAACAGAATAGGGAGAGACACTGATTTTTTTTCTCACATATAAAGATCCATTATATGCTATTGAATACTTAATTTTACAATTGCAAAATTCTGCAAACCATCATTGTTTTGTTCAAATGGAGAACTATGTGTGTGAAAACCACAATTGCAGTAATATGATATTGTGCCATAGACTGAAAAAATACTGAGGAGGATATGTAAGTATCTTCCATTTTCTGAGCACGCAGAGGAGATAATTTCCAATCTGCCTTTAGATATATGCAGACTCATGTTAGTGAGAAGGAAGTAGCACATGTATAAAGTAAGTAGCACAGTAGTACATATTAAGGGTAGATTTACAGGTATACCATTACTGTAAAACAAACTAAAAATTAATTTTCAAAGTAAAAAAAAAAAGTGTTCTAATAATTAATTCTAATTATTATGCTAATAAATAATTCTAATAAATGCTCTAACACACATGAAATCCACCCTAGGGAATGTATTGCAAAATGCAATCATATATTTCACAGAATCACATATTCTTACCTCAGTGTATCACCCCTTATACCAAACTACTGCATAAAACACATTGTAAATACATTTTGCAAGTGTGTTATGAACAACATCATTTCATCACTGTAAATCATACTTGATTGAAACTCTGTGAATGACCCAGATTTGGAGCTGGCAGAAACTGAAGTACCTTCACTGAACTCAGTGGATTTAAGCAGCTTAACTGATGTCAGTATCTGCCCCTGTGACTGAAAGCTGTGAAAAACAGTCTATTGTAATATAGAACTGTTTATTTATGAGAAACTCCCTGTGAAGAACAGCAGGATGCCAGCTTAGCTGAATGGAGGATCACAGAGGAAAAGCAAAAAGAAAATTTGGAGAGGGCAGAAGCAGGGAGGGTCTGCCCATAAGGAATATAGATGGATCCATTCCATAGGGATGGAATTGAGAAGATCATATCTTGGTTTGGTTTGATTTCCAACTGGTAAAAGATGCTAAAGGCAAAAGAATGGCTTATCAGCTGCAAAGAGCAGACCATGAGGACCCACAGGTAGGTGGTCCTTAGAAAGCAGAAGACTTGCTTTCTAAGCTCATGGACACAGAAAATATACTGCTCATGATCTGGAAAGAGGAGAGTTCAGGAAACCATTGGCTGCTCAGTCAGAACTTAGTCCCTGGCAAAGCTGTGGTTCGAGTTCTCATGAAGGCCAATTCATTCCAGTGTAAATCTTTTGTGGTTTTCTAAGATTCAGTACTGCTTATACAAAACACTTTTTTTTAAAAGAAAATTAAACAATTGCAACAAAGTCTTATAAATTAAAATACCACCCCATAAAATTAATCAATGTATTTGATATGCATGAAATTAAGCTCTACTTTTTGTTTAATAGTTAAGACTCTTCTTATTATTGATTGCTGCTTATGATTTTTGGTTTAATTCTGTAAAGGAACATCTTGTTTACCATTCACTGAGTTTTGAAGTGATACTTCCTGCTGCTGCCATTCCCTTTTGCTTAATATTTTAATAAAACAAGAATATTTTTAAATATAATGTCCTAGTACATTCTGTATCTACTTTATTCTTATCTTTCAGGTAAACATTTTCATTCAGTGTTTCTGCCTTGGTGCTCACCTGTGTTTTATCTAGCTTAGTTCCAGCAAGACCTGTGTATATGATGCCTTGACAATTACTGGCTCCACATGGAGACTCTAATCCTTTAATCCTGGAAGTGCTGAGGTGCTGTAGGCACAGAGCATTTCTTAACCCAAATAAACTTTAACCTGCTGTTTTGTCTGCTTCCATTTCTGTCCTATTTCCCATTGCCCAAAGTAAGCAAAGATACAATAAAAATGAAAGTATTTAAACTTTTTTTTTTTCTAAAAAAGGGGGCTCATATTCATTGCCGGCTCTTCTGCTCCTTCGTCTCTCATCTTCAGACCCATATTTAATATGTCACCAAGCTATTGCCATATAAAACCTGTCTTAACACTCTGGGAATGCTTTGAACTGTGAGTATAAACTTCAAAGGAGATAGAGTTTGTAGATTGATAGAGACAAATTGCTTTAGAGGTCTATGCTGAAAGACTTGAATTTAAAAAAAAAAAATCCTGTCTGTGGAATGTATAAGTGGCAAGAAATTATGTTTCTAGGGTTTTCAAAAAAACAAATAAAGTTCTAAGCATGAAATTACCTAGAAATGATACATTCTTAAAGAAACCTGGAAAAGAAGCTGACCTGGAAATATCTACATTGATAAAATATATCCTGCGATGGAGAGTCAGCAACAGTCCTGCAGAAGTAGAAACCAAAACTTCTCTTCTCTTCTCTTCTCTTCTCTTCTCTTCTCTTCTCTTCTCTTCTCTTCTCTTCTCTTCTCTTCTCTTCTCTTCTCTCCTCTTCTCTTCTCTTCCCCATCTTGTCCATTTAAATAACAATATGGATAGATTGTGGTTGCATAATGGCATTTGCAAAACCAAAAGAGTGCTTATTGTCCTGCATATTTCAGCATTATAACACCATTCCCTAACAAGATCCAGTCCCTGTTTGAATCATAGAGCTGTAGAAATTATGTTGTCACTGTCTCGGGCACAGAGCAGATTTGTCTGGAAAATAAAGCTAAAATACCCTAAAAACACAAAAAGCTGCCACAGAGTGGAATGTGTGACTGATAATGTGACAGTAAAGCAATGCTGATGTATATTTATACATTAAGAATGACATAAACCTCTGCCAGTGTAGTTCTTAATGGTGGAACCAGTAGGTTCCACTATCCTGAGATGTTTACATATTCCTAGCTTGCATCTCTTGTTAGAAGTCTCTGATCTTATTTCAATTAAAAGTTTACTCCTTAAAAATAACAAAGATGGCAGAATGAAGACTAGAATTTATTTCCTACTCTTCTTTGCTTGCTGAGCTATGGTTCACCACCATAAATGTTTGCTTTAGTTTGAGACTTCCAGATGTTTACTTCCCTCTGGTGAGCTCAGCAAAACAAAGACTTGTGGCAGGAAGATTTTGTGATCTGTGAGTAGGATTGGCCACCTGTTGTTTAATTACTGTGGTTACTTGGTCACTGTTTATAATTAAATTCAGTTTATAAAAGACTAATAAACTTTAAATTAAATTCAGTCAAGTCCTAGATGTCAGTAAAACAATCTATCACACTTTCTACTGCTGGGCTACTGATTATCTACCAGACAAAATAGCCATGTTTGAAGTCTCTAAATTTCCTGGTCAACTCTTCACCTTTTACCTTACTTGTCGGCAGAACTTTGATATGATTCAAAATTTGGATTTTAAAATTTATAGCAGAGTATAATTTTAATTAATACATTTCATTTTTGTTAATACTTATCTTCACTGAGGCATTCAGAGTTGTTTTTTTGGGTTCTGGTTGTTTTTTTGTTCAAAGGAGGGCAATGTAAATGGTGAAGAGCCTTGAGGGGAAGCCATTTGAGGAGCAGCTGAAGTTACTTGGTTTGTTCAGCCTGGGGAAGAGGAGACTGAGGGGAGACCTAATTGCAGCTACAATGACCTTGTGAGGGGGAGAGGAGGGGCAGGCAGTGATCTCTGTTCTGCAGTGCCCAGTGACAGGACCCGAGGGAATGGCCTGAAGTTGTGTCACAGGAGGTTTAGGTTGGGTATCAGGAAAAGGTTCTTCACCCAGAGGGTGGCTGGGCACTGGAACAGGCTCCACAGGGAAGTGCCCACAGCACCAACCCTGGCTGAGCTCACGAAGTGTTTTGGTAATGCTCTTGGGCCCATGGGGTCACTCTTGGGGCTCCTTTGCAAAGAGACTGGAGTTGGACTCAATGATCCTCCTGGGTCCCTTGCAACTCAGCATATTTTGTGATTCTGTGATTATTTCCCTTTCCTTTATTTTTCTCCTCAAAGATAATATCATATTTTTATGTCATGGCTTCAGAATCTTATATAGGTTTTTATTCAATAATGACCCTCCCAAGAAGGTTTACCTTTTCAGCTCCAATAGTTTTATTTCTCAGTAGCCACACAATCAGATTGTGTGAGCCTTCTCACGAGTAGTAGATGTGAATGTTTTTAACAGAAGTTTTGTTTTACAATTTCTGATTTTATTTAATAGACATGATTTAAAATTATGGGTTGAGCCCATTTTAGAAAGGACTACAGTACAAAAGCTGCTTTATCAGGCTCTGATCATGTAGAGTGCTAGAGGTATACATGTGAATAAAGCCGAATGTCTGAAAAATAGCCAAGTACAGATCAACACTAAGAAACTTCTGCCATTTAGTCTCATTTTAAGTGAAGGGTCTCTCAGACATAATACATTTTTTACTGTTTCTAAGGCTTGGTGCTGCTGCATTTGAATAAATATCATTGTTTGTCTCGGTTGTACGATACATGACCAGCTGTAGAGGTGGAAAAAAAAACCAAAAAATCAAAATATGTCTCTATTGCATCATTAACAATTTCGATACAGTTTATGAAGCCTGTAGATATCTTATGTTCTTATAGTGGGAAAAAGCTTTTTTATAAATATAGTTTGCTTCTATGATTTATATTTTGGAGTTGCCACCCAGAATACTTGAAAGCTATTGTGATGATGGAAGGACCTTTTAATGCAGACTAAGTAGGATTCAGATATGAAAATGTAATTGCTGTAAAAGAGAATTACACAATATGCCCACCCACTACTGAGAGGTCCTTTAACCTCAAAGTGTTTAAAGTCTCATCCCAATCATGCAAACAGAAGTTGTTGCCAAGTCATGTGGTAAACACAAAAACGACATTGAAGGATTCTGCCAGGAGTCCTTTGAGACAAGTGAAACATTGTAGGCTTCCAAGAAAGCAAGTACATGTATATTTTAAAATAGGGAAAGCCAAATGAAAACTTTCCATTTAGCTCTGAAATGCTCTGTAGAAGGCTGAGCCTCAACAAAAGAGGTGAGCATGTGGAGGTTTGTGCAGGCTATCCCACAGCATTTTGGAAGGCCCAGTCTTTGAACATAAGCAAAGACAAACACAAGCAAGACTCCAGCCAACACAACATGTTGACACCAGCTTAACCTAGAGTGGAGGGCTGTTTATGCTTCAGATGACTAATTATCACAGATAGAAGAGTACTTAAGTTATACAGAGGTAGCCAAGCTTTAAAAACATCACCATGAAGCAAGAAAGTGAACTACAAGGATTTGTAAGTAATAAAGCCAAGAACTAAAGTGTCAAGGAGAATTTTGCTGGGAAATAACAAGCCACAAAGCCAGCTATGGTTACTTCCACAGTAAATACCAAGCTGTGATCCTCACAGACTTTCTTTTAAATTCAGTTACTTTCCATAAAACCGTACAGAAAATAAGGATGGAGAAGGCATAAAGGCAAAGAAGAGAAATTGTGAGATGAATTTCAGGAAAGTGCAGCTAAAAGGAAAAGACCTCTGTCACACTTCTCACAAGTACTATGTAATATATCATGTTAGGTTTTTTTTTTTGGTGTACCTAAATTTGCCTCAATATATTCTTAACAAAAAAAAAAATTTGAGCATTGCATCAAGGAAAGGACACTAGAGCCTACCAGATACAGAATTGTCTCAATAGTGTAGCTCAAATTTCTGAAATAATCAAACTTTTCACACAGAGATGAAACAAAGGTGCCGTGCGTGTTTTATTGCATGCATGATATAAAGTGTTGATCTGCTGTGACCTATCCCTTTGATGCTTATTAAATACCTTTTGAACTACTCACAGACCACCTAATAATGCAATTGGACAGATGAAGAAAACACTTCTAGACAGTTAACTATGAGTGGGATGGGACAAACATATTTTGCAAGAATTATCAACCTGTCAGCATTTTTACAGCTGTTAACTGCCTTCATTTGACAGATAATTGAACCCTAAAACTGAGGAAGTAGGTTTCTCTCTGTCTTTTATCCTCCAGTGTAAATAATTATGTAAAAAAAGGCCTAAGGAGATCTGAATTCCCTGCCTGACCATACTCAGATAAAAGGTTAATCTAAAGTTTGATACTATCCTGAAAATACTAATTTTGGGATGGGAAAATCATGAATGTACCTTCATACCTAAAGAAAGAGTAGGCTATGAAACCCTACTGTTGTCTGAATTTTAAAGAACCAAACTTAGATTTCTTGAAACTTCTGAAGATTAATTTGAAATAATACCACACTATGGTATGCCATTCTGAAAATAGAGGTGTGCTGCCCAGCTAGTTCAGCTCAGCACTCCTCAACAGTGGTAAAATTAGCTGATGCTAATTTTTCTCACATTTAATTATATTGCTGTCGTTCATAGAGTCATTGAATCAAATAGCCAAGAACAATCCCATGAGAACCATGCACCACAGTTTTCATCATGGATGTAAACGAAGTTCAGTTACAAACAATTATTTTATCTTTATATGCTCTGTTGATAAAAAAAAAACCAACTTTTCAGTTGTCACTATCTGCACATCAGGCTGCCTGCCTTCTTTTTAGTCCAAACAGAGATTAGTTTATATCATAATTATCTTAGAAACTACAGTTTTTGACAAAATACTTACCTGATTTTCAGTGTGAATCACATGTAGTTTGAAACAGATTTCAAAGTTCCTTCACATCTAAATCTGTGTATTTAAATCAGAGAAATGCATCAACAACAGAATATGCTCTTCATAGCTATTGTCAATTCTGAAAACCATTACATAATAAGATTGATTATACTATTTTCAAATCTCATCTTAGAAGTGGAAATGACCCTAAGCCCATAAGCAACAACAACAACAAAAACCAAACCAAAAAAACAAAGCAAAAAACAAGAGAGAGAAGGAAAAAAAGATTTGTTTGGTAAAATGCCATTTAATCTCTCAACTGTGTTTTATTTGTACCATGGGTCAGAAGAAATAAACTGTGTGTGAATACTTCTGATACATTTTGAGTTAATGATGTGATAGAATGAAAAATGTTGGTGAGCATTAATTGAGAAGCCCAGCTCTGTACACCATTTTCAGATCTGTATTTTGCAATTGATAAAATTAATACAACTTTTTTTATCCATATTGCTTGAGCTTCTTATGGCAAGGTGCCTTTTATATTTGGCGTGGAAAAAGTGTAGCAGACCATGTGAATCTGAGGCTAAGGAGAGCTATTTTCACTCTTCTATGCTGTGCTGGCAACTACAAAATTCGGGGCAGATTTTGCCATTTTGTTAATAGATTTTATTGCAACCATTCACCACTTCACAGCACGCCCACTGTTCTTTAGTCTACCACATCATTATTTTAAACTATATCAATCTTTATGTAAATATGGGTTGAATATACTACATTTTTTTTTATAAAAGTAAAGATCACTTACCAAGAAAGAGTAGGCAGCTTTATTTAACTTACTAAATCATTTAGTGGAGTATTTAATAAGATAAGCATTTAAAACTACTTTCCTGTTTACACCATTACAAGGGAATACTAACTGAGAGGTCATGATTTGATTAGTTTCTTTTAATTGGTAACAGATTATAAAGACATACAGATTTCCAGGCAAATTGACTGGCAGGTCCTTTCTTTAGACCCCACTGCAATGTGTGTAATATTAACTTTCTGCAAAGCATTAAAACTGTGGCTGGCAGTGCACCTTTTGGGGCTTAACACTGGTGCTTGCCTTTGAAAGTGAAACCAGGGTGATACCCAGAAATGGAAAAGTAGTAATTCACACTTTCATCAAAGGCTTATTTCACATGAATTTTAGTGTAGTCTTGTGCAATTAGAGAAAATAAAAAGCATAATTCAGCTTTTCTGTGACAGACTTCAGCAAATATTCTGTGAGGTGTATTTGAGAAATTGGGCCATATATAGAAAGAACACACACAAAATGTGTTTAGCAAAATTACTGTTGTTCTACCTGGTTAGAGGAAACTCACCAAGCCATGGCAAAGCAGAGCTCTCTGCAAGTGTCATTTGGCTCACAGCCCTGAAAAATTATATACAGACCTAGACAACACAAAAAGCATCATAGACAGAAAGGGTAGTTACTGACTGGGAGGCAAGTTCAGCTTGAACTGCTGAAATTGAATGTTTTGGGGTATTGAAGTGGAAAATATGGGAAAAAAGAAAACTCAAGATTTTCATGTAACATAAATTTTCACCTTTCTGCAAAACACTTTGAAAAATGCCTGCCCACTACATTCTAGCCATTGTGGAACTATGTTAGAAAATATTAATAATCTCATAAATGATTAATTTCTAGTGTCTTTGAAGATATTGTTCATAGTTCACAATGGCTGAAAAGGAAAAGCACTGTTAAATCTTAGCCCAGCACTATCCTCAGTGATGGACAGCTTTTCCTGAGAACTTTTTTCGCCATCTAAAGGGTGTGAGACTAAAGCAAAGTTTCTAAATATCTTGAATTATCTGTCAAACTTTCTGCTTCAGACGAAATTTGTGCCTGAGTGCACTCACAAATTTGCATCAGGAAACTGTTCATATCGATTTTTTAAAAATTTAAGCGTGATCTGAACCTTCAGGAGTAGACATAACAGAATATGTCTTTTAACTGGACTATAAAGGGTTATTTGGTATTTACTGTATGAGATATAGGCAAGCCCATACTGATTTTTTTTCAGTGATAAAATTTTGAACCTTCACAAGTCTGACTGTGTACTCCTGTAACACATTATTGCTGGTAGCAGGCCATAGGCTTTGTGCTAAGCTGGTCAGGTTTAAGGACTGAGGCTTGTCAGATATGCCTGTCGAAACTTGCATTGCTTGACCTGCAGCTTTGGTTTTTTCTTAGTTTATCTGAAATAGATTTTTTTATTAATCAGGTGGCTGTGGTTGGTTTGGTTCACCTTTGCTTTCTGGGGTTAAACCATGACAATGGTGCAATCATAGTTTTATAGAGGTTATACTGACAAGTAATTCTTTTGTGCAGAACGAGACCTTTTCAGCGTTAACACAATGATGTCATGTAGAGACATTCAGTCCTGGCGCAATATCAAAGACCTTGAGAAGCAGAGAGGCAGGAGACAGAGCAGAGGAGTTCAGGGCTGGGGTGAGAAGAGATTTGTACCAGAGATGGCTGCAAACTACTCACTAGTGGTCAGGGGAAGAAATGCCAACCTGCAGCTGGCCAAAGTTTGTCTTAGGGGAAACGAAGAGAATAAAAGAAATATGCATCTTCTGCAAAATTCACCATATTTGGTAAATTCAGATGTAAAGTGAAGTTATGCAGAATGGGAAGAGGTGTAACAAACTGCCCAAGTGAATTACAGAGTGACAAAGAATAAGTGACTGACACACACATCATCTTCCTGCCAGTGAAAACTCCGGACAGCTCACCGTGGCATCACCCCAGCACCAAACCCAGCCACCGACCTGGGATTCAGAAAGGGTAGGTGAGTCCACCACCAGGAAAAGGGGTTGAAACAAAGTATCTATATAACAATTTAAACTATGTTTTACTTCTTTATTTTTTCATTATAGAAGTATTAATTTTTTCATTTTCTCTTTCTCTCGCTATGGTAATTTTATCTGGGCTCATAGTGATTCTTGAATAGACTCTTGAGATTTCAATTATGCTAACAATAAATTATATTATTTATATGTGAGGCATGCTTCCTCCTTTCACATAAACAAGGTTCTGAGCACAACAGTAGGAATAAAATATGCTAGACTAATAAACAATAATAAATTCCAGATGTTTGCCATTAGCAGATTATAACACATGAGAAAAAGAGAAACAGTAATATATCAGAGGACAAAACCAGCAAAGTGTTATTATGTGAAAAACTTTTAAATATCCCCCAGTTTATCAATATTTACTAATGAACACTACTCACCAGTCTCTGATATCAGAAGGCTCAGAGAGATGCATATTGACTTCTTTGGTTTGAAATCACTGTGATTTGTAATCAATAGTTGCGTGTGTGAATTTGTCAGTGCTGGTTAAGTCTTATCTAACCTTAGCCACAGGTCGTTGCATGGATGCCATTCTAAATATAAATAGGAATAACAGATATCATTAACTTTTCATGTCAAATGATAGTAGATTGAGAATGATTTGACATGTGTTCATGCAGGTTCTTGAGTTATGTAGACATGTGTTTGTGCAAGGGATTTACTGGCTGTTGGAGAAATAGAAGTACTCCTAAGAGTAATTATTTTTTTTGTTCTTTAGGATGTGACTTATGTCCTCCTGTTTGTAGCCTGTAAGATAATATATATTACACAAGTCAGAGCCATTTTCTTCCTTTGAAATGTTTGGATAAATATTTTTTTATTCACTTCACTTATTTTATTATGAGAAATATTAGTGACACATATTTTTTATTGATATGTCTCTATTATTCTGAAAACCAAAAATTAAATATTAGGATACTGTGTGTGAAGGAAATCCTGTCAGGTTAGAAACTAAGAGAACAGCATAATAAAAATAAAAATCTTGGCATTTAATCTTCTGGGGTTTTTTGTCCTTACTCTGCAACCTCCTTTTTCCAGACAACACAAATAATTAGTTCACACTCTTTCTCTGGCAACTGCTTGGGTCTTCCAGCAGGATGCATTTTGATCAAATCATGATATTGTTATACTTACAGCCACTGATTGAAGTGATTGTTGAGTGAGCTGAGAACAAACCTACCCAGCAAGAAAAACTGTAATTGTGAATTTGATTCCAAAATTCTGCTATCCGCAAAGCAGTGCTTGATTTCCCTTTGAAGTGGCATCAGACTTTTTCCATACTGGTCAGTGGGCGTATGAAAATGAATTCAAAAATTAGAAACTTTTTTTTTTGGGAGAGCAAGTCCATTCTGTTAAATATTTGTAGAGAAATCAGAAAGTGAAATATCTTAATTTGAACTTAATATCAAGAGAGCACTTTGCTGACATAAGGTCGTGGTCTGATTGTGACTTCACAATAGTTTGACTACAATTTTATAAAATAAAAATAAAGCTGTTTTGAAAGGATATATCTGCTTCACTAAATTACAGACTTAAGAGTGACACTTAGGGGGAAGAAAACTTTCAAAATAATACAGTATTATATTTCTGTCATCTGAATTTTTTCATTGTGGATGTTTATTCTACAACACAGAGTATGCAGAAAGACTGTGACAACTATATTCCAAATTTACATGGTAAGTGTGTTGCCTAAAATTAAGTGAGAACAATCTGGAGCAAACTCTCTGGATTGCTATAACTGCGCAGGAAGACAATTTAAAAATTATACTTCTATAGCTTGAAACTAAGCCAGTAAGAGGAAGGACATGTTATCTTAGAGACTTTTCTGCCATGGATAGGATAGAAACCAGTAACAGTTTTTACTTTAATGATGATATACTCATTTTTGCAAGAATTCGAATCTTGACATCAGTATCCTTGCCAAATTTCTGTATGGATGGCTACATTCTACTTTTATGTATTTCTCTCCAAGTTCTGCTTGGCATCACATGCACCTTCTTGCTATTACTCACACTATTATGCCATCGAATACTACTATCCTATTATAAGTAGATTTGAAATTGCTTTTGAATCTTCTCATCAGCTGCCTTTCTACTTAAGAATCAAGGGATAATGATAGATCCCTTTGCAGGCAATAAAGCATTTTAATGAAACACTCTAAACAGATTGCTTATCCCACAAGAATGTATCTGCCTGCTGTGTCTGTGCATGTACATAAATAGAGGTAGTCACTTGTAGTTACATTACCTGGCTCTTGCATGTCAGCCTCTCCTGGATTTTCATTGCTTTTGTGGCACTTTTCTTATTGTAGCTTTGTAGATGTATCACCTGCATCTTTCTTATACTTTTTGGTAACTGCACTAATACAAACCGTGGTATTGGAGCTGTGAATTTGCCAGTGTAAAATAAGGTAGAACCTGCCTGATTCAAATGTGCATTTTACAGGGACCAACCAATCTACATGACAGCAAATGCTGATGCAGAGTTACATATTTTCCTGTGCCTTGTCACATCTAATGCAGATATTTCAGGTAATCCATGTTCAGGCCTGAATTTCCATACTTCTTTTCTGAAAGAATTAAAGTGTGTTTGTTCTTGTCTAATTGGAATAACCTAAGACACCTGTTGGTCCACTTGTCTTTTTTTTTCAAATAATCTAATAAGAGGATTAATAAACTGCCTGGATACTCTGGTGTTTGGGATTCACCACATCTTCAAGCATATTCAGCTGTGGGATGGTGGTTGGAGTGGAAAGTTTTAAGGAGAGATTTTGAAGGAGTCTTAACATCTTAGTAATTTATGAAAAAAATTGGGAAACTCTACATTTTTCCTCTTTGGCTTTTGTACCTGGTCACTCTGGGAAATTTAGTGATATCTCCCAGCTGGAATTTGTCCCTCAAGAGCTCAGCCTAAGGCAGCCCTGAGCTAAGAGACCTGTAAGAGCCTAAAACATTTGGAAAACACTTGGTGAAGAGTTTGGGAATGACAAGGGTTCAGTGCTTAGTAAGTATGGGTACATGAATCCCAGCTTTTCACTTATTTCTTTCAAGTAAATTATATTTTTCCTTGTACAGTGAAGTACTTTTCACAAGAAACACTAAAATGCCTTTACTGGATGATTATCCAGTGAGAAAAATGAAGAGATATGGACTCACAACACCTCAGTGGAACTGGATCAGGCCCAATCCATTATAAAATAACCAAGTTTGTTCTTTCTATGTGGTATCTATTTCTGGTTATTTCCTTGAGACATACTACTCCAAAAATGACTTTCACTTTGTTATGACCTGTCCAAATTCTAAAAATAATACAACATGGAGTGAGATAGCCAGATAAGTAATTAACACACTAAGCCAGGAAATCAAATTAAGAAGCCACCGCCATAAGGAACTGAGAGTGTCAGGACACTTGCAGACCAGACACAACAGATGGTAACTGTCTAAATCCTTTAATTTCATTGTTCAGTGACACAATATTGAAATAAATGTCTCTCACGCATATCCCTAGAGTTACAAATATCCCCAGAGTTTAAAGACACTGCTAATTCAGTCTTTCATTCCCCTCTAGCCCATTTTTTCTATACTCCATAAGAGTACTTATTTCTGATGAAATATTACTAAAACCCTCTCTGAACTAGTCTACAGCTATTTCAGTGCTGCAGCCTTTGTTTGTACCTGCTGCTCTGCATATCAGAGCTGTCTGCTCAGCCCAACACCATGGGGCTGGGATCCTAATTCCATGGTGCTGACATTGCAGCATGGACCAGGTTTGTGTAAACCAGTTAGAAGCATTAGGGAACACCTCCTGGAGCACAAAAATAAAACAGCCAGAAACCATCCTGAAAAGGTTGTCAGCAGTGGGTCTGAGAGAATCAGAGACTGAAGAAGGTGGCATACACATGATGGAGAGACAGAAAAAAAGAACAAGAAAGCTTATAGAATAAGACACTCAGAACTAATACTACATATTGTAAAGTAATAATGCAGTGGATCATCAGAAGAACAAAAGAAATATTAAAGGGTCAAATCTGATGGACACGTGCAATGTGTGTAGATGAGTAGTTCCTGAATAACAGACTCTAAGAATGTGGTCAGGGAGAGTCTGCTACAGAGAAAAACTTAGCCTGACTCCTTAGACACTGCTTTGCAATTATAAAATGAAAAGCTGCTGAACACTTATACCAATAATGAGTTAGAAAAAAGTCGATATTCATTTTATAATACAAAAGGTAATGCACCCAGCATGAGGAAACAATATTTTAGGCCTCATCATATAAGATGAAGTTAATAAACTTTGGAAGACAATGTCTGCCAAGGGACTTGGTATCATTACCTTGTTGTAGTCAGTGTAAGCAACCCTATCTGATAACATATAATCAGTAGGTCATTTATTCTGAAGACAGAGTGGACTGAAATAAATTTTATGATATAAAAAGTAAAGAAGGCTTTCTCATATGGCTGAAAAGCCATTGTTACAAAACTAAAAAGAAAAAAAGAGAAAACAAATTTGTTTGATTCCTTGGAAGAGTAAATATAGTAGTTAGAAATGGAAGGAGAATGTATAAAAGAGCTCTGGAAGGAAATAGAGTAGCCTGATACATACAATGGGAAAGTAAAGAGAGAAAGCAGTAAGAAAGCATGAGACAAGAGAGTGAGAGAAGGAAGGAAAGATGGAAATGAAAGAGAAAATGAAAAAGAGAGAAAGAATGAGAAGGAGACAAGAAAGAAGGAAAATCAAGTATAAGAGAAAGACACTTAAAAATAAAAACTAAATAGGAGGAAATAAGAGAAAAAGAGAAAGAGTACAAGTCTGACAAAGGAAAATAATGATTTTTAAAGTTTAGCAAAGGTAATGGTTGGTTACTGAATAGAGATGACAATGATCTCAAGTGTTGCAGTGTTTATCCTCTATAAGTATTTCTGTCCTGTATTTGGAAAGCAAGATGACACACTTATCAGACAAATGTGCTGCTTTCCAGAAAAACCACATTTACAGGGAGTTAACTTTTTAAAAACATAGGATTAAACCATTCATTGACACCACCAGGGCTGTAGAAGATCTATTAGTGGCTGAGGTTAATTTGCAGATATATTTTGCAACATCCAGAGGCATTTAGTTGGAGGACTTTACATTAGAAAGAATGTAAAAGTTAAGGCACATGTGGAGAAATGCAGGCTATCAAACCATAGTGATGCACAGGGTCACTCTAAGCAAACATCACTGCATTTGCAGTTTGTTGCAATGGAGAAGCTTTGGTTAGAGAGATTGATTGGTAATTTTTGTGGTTTTTCAAAAGGAGAAAGATGCCCTTTATCCTGTATTTTGTGGCAAGGATTTTTTGTGGGTTCAATGCAGCTATTTATGGTAGATGCCCCAACAGATGGTGGGAAGGCAATTGCAATACATCCAAAGCAATTTCTAATTAAAATTTAGGTATGTTCATTTCAAATCTGTTTAAGTCTGTAACAAATAGAGAAAAATGTTGAAAGTTTAGCAGCATTATTGTTAAAATTTGAATAGCCTAGATGGAAGATTTATTTCTTTTTGAAAAAATCTTAGCTGTAATTTTTTTCCTCTAGATCTAAGTCTTGTTAATATGGGAAACTGAGAGGAATTCAATTACCTTAATATCCAAAGATTTGCAGATCAGCATTTTATGGACACTTTTCCAGGACTGAAGGTTTGTCTCTTCATTTTGGGCATTACAATTTATCAAGGCAATAATGCTTGCAACTCCTTAGTGTGTGGATTTATGGCATTGTTGTCAAAACATTTGCAGAATGATCACAGGAGCATGCATAAAATGGTTTCAGAACGATTTGTCAGAGCCCAGAGAGAAGCTGTCGCTGTGCTGCCACCTACAGAAGCAGGAGTTCCTGACGAGCTTTCAGAATGACAGAGAGCTGACCAAGAATTCAGCACTCTCATCAATTATCTGAAATGATACGTAATTAGTAAGAGTTCACAGATGAGATGAAGTCGACGCACTGGTGGGAAGCAGGAGGTGGAATATCTGTATCCAGAGATGCAGCTTTCCTGGCAGCATCCATTCCACAAAATGCTTTGTAAGCTGTAAATACAAAGCTACACACCTGGAAAGATTGATTGTGTCTGACATTACCCATTATTGTATCCTGGTCTCTTCCAGGGGGTATCATGGAAGAAAGCATAAAATCACTGCAGCACAGATGACTGCTCCATAAAAACTGACCTACTCTTGACTTTATTTACAGGGAAACAATCTATAAGAGTGAAGAGAGAAGTATTATCTTTCTGTATACTTTCCAGGACTACAGTTTCCCTATTTTCAAGTTCAGAGTTTTAAAAGGCAAATTAAGAAAATAGAAGAAAATTATTTCAGTGTCTGAAAAAATCCTTTAATTGAAAGATGCAAGTTTTTCAGAAAGAGATACTTGATGTGACCATAACTTTAAATTAAAGTGCCTGCACACCTTTGAAGAAAGAACTAGTGAACATCATTTGGCTCTTGTTATAAGCTAGAAAGGTATGAAACCCCCCATAAAGTTAGAAATGAAAAACAGAACTCCTTTATTTTGATTTGTGGCCTACACAGTTTAACAGTGAGTGATTAACTATAAGTGAAAAGTACCAAAAAACCAAACCAAACCAAACCAAACCAACAAACAAACAAACAACAACAACAACAACAACAAAAACCACACAAAAAACCCCAAAACAAACAAACAAACAAACAAACAAATCCAAAAAAAACCCCAACAACAACAACCTTCAAATTCTCTGTTGGACTGGATGTTTTTTAGTTGGTAGAATTTAATTAAATACCCCTTACTTGATTCAGACAATGCATAATTAAATCAAGTAATCAAATCAAATCAATCAAATACATAATTAAATAGAGATACCCAAAGAGTAGTACTTGAAATTAGTATCAGAAACTATTCGGGGGCCGTTTGTATATGTTTGTTTTTGTTTGTTCCTGGTTCATTTTGGATTGGTTTGAGTTGATTTGATTTCACAAGTCTGGAAGCCTCTGTGTGAATAAGGGCAAAGGATAGTCTTCAATTTACAGTCAGTTACAGTAAATACAATGAAGATTCTTTAGAATTTAAATGTAGTAAATCAAGCAAGTATTTCCTTGAAGATGTACTTCCCTATTTATAATGCATATTTGACAAAGCAAAATTAATTTTATACCCTATTTGTTTATCTTCTTGTTTTAAATAGCAACTGTTGATCTTTTTTCTGCTCTAGGATATACAAGTCCTTTTCAGAAGATCATTAACATTACTGTGATAGGCTCTGAAACCTGTAGTCACCTCGTGCTTTCTTTCTTCACTACGATGACTGCTACGACACTACAACATATTTATTTAAATGTGTTCTTTTCTCAGATACATCAAAATAATCTTCACAATCAAAAATATATTCTGCTTCCTTTTATGCAATATTTCTCTAATCCATTTATTCAATAATATTTTGATGTTAGCAAATGCAAGATCTAAATGTAATCATTAAAGCACAGACCAAAATGACTCTCCCTGCAGCTGAAACTTTATAAGTGCAACTTTTAAAATTATTTTCTTATTAATTACTCTCTTTTAGTTTTATTTCTAACACTCCCACTCTAGAAGACTGGTTAAGTTCTGCCAAAGTCTTTAAGAGTATGCTACCATCTTCTGGAAAGAGATGAAAACAGGGCTTTTAACTATTTAAGATTAAGCAGATCTGTTATCATCATCAGATGTGTTATCATCATCACTTGCAGACTGTATGCTTGTACTTTCCAAACCCATCTGAGATTTTACTGAACAGGGAAAATATTTTAGAAAACCAAAATATTAAGATTTAACCATGTGTCTTTAAGAAATCTCTCCTTCAGGCAGAAGTTTTTTCTTTCCTCCCTTTAAACTGCACCTCAAATTATGTAATTCTTGACATTTTAAGGCTCATTAACAATTTACTTGCACAGCATGAAATCTTTAGAGATGAAGTCCATTTTTCTGTAAAAGACCCTTATTCTATTAGCTGAAATTCAGAATTCATCTCTTTTTAAATTGCCTTTAACATCGGCCTAGAAAGCAAAGTTCATGTCACCTCCAACGCTGCACAGATTTCCAGTGGAGGTGTCCAAGCCTGTGGGTTGGCCAGTTACAGAGATAAGGCTGTTTATGAAGGTCAGCCCTGAGTACTGAGGGACTGGATTTTCGTGAAGCAAGCCAAAAAGCAAAAAACGTTTTGGCTGAAATAATACAATATAGTGCCTGCAACTGAAACCACATCATCTTTTGAAATTAAAAGTTCTGCTCTATATTAGAAAAGACATTACAGAGCAGTGTAGTCCTGGTATTGATGCTTGCCATATTTCACATTCTATGTGCTGAATATTTTACAGGACACTTTTTAGATATTTTTTGCTAAGAAACAGCATTCATAAAAGGCTAAAAAATCTTTGATGTGGAATTTAACCATTCTTTTAACTATGACTTTCATTAGTAGATGGCACAAGCCATAGCAGTTCCAGATCTTATTCCTCTTAAAAATGCAGCTCATTGAACTGGTTTTTTGATATATTTGCTGTAAGAATAATATAGTGACAGGAGTGGTATTGAAAGATCTGCATAGTGAACTTGGAAAAGAAACGCTTTCTTTTGAAACTACTGTGGGAACCTATTATCACACTCTACAATGTCTGTTGAAGTTAGACTGGTTAGGTTACCTTAAGGGAAAACAGGATTTTAGAAAGACAGATACATGTGTAGACTTTCAATAAATAAATAAATATTAAAAATTAAGTGGCCACATTTCTGCTTTCAGTATTTCTTCATTTCCTGTTTGAACTGGCAAAGTGAGGCAGCTAGTGACAAAGAGAGAAAAAACATTTTTCTTAGTCTATACTTTTTAATTTGCATGTTTTGTATTTTCAAAGTCCAAAGAAAACACTGAAAAAAACCCTAACATTGCTTTCTGTTAGGATAGCTACTTACATTTTTTCTGTCTTTGGTGTAAGAGAAAAGAAGAAAATATGGGCAGATATTCTCTTTCACCTGATATTTAATAAATTTTTTTGCCTGTGTTTTTTACATTGATGACTCACAAACAAATAGTAAATCAGCATCCTACCTTGGCTCCTATTGGGTGACTTTCAAAAGGCAAAACAGAATATAGCAATCATAATTACAATGCTGTGAAGGTTAAATGGCTGAAGAATTATCTGTATTATGAAAATCTTTGGAGTTTATTGACTGAAATTTCAATCTTTTCCTTTAAAAAGATGGGGTTTGTACTTAAGAAATTGCTTGTCAAAGGACTAAAAAAAAAATTATTTTCAGAATAGGAAATATTTGGGTGAGCATAATTCCAAATGCTATAGGGACTGATATATAAACTACATGAAAATTTAGAATAAGTGGAAGATAGCTTATTTAATTCAAGTAAAATTCAGATTTCAAGCAGATGCAATATTTCCATTAGCTGAGCAACTTAATAAGAAAAGT
The DNA here is from genome assembly GCA_013400515.1 of Erpornis zantholeuca. NCBI lineage: Eukaryota > Metazoa > Chordata > Aves > Passeriformes > Timaliidae > Erpornis > Erpornis zantholeuca. Next base: position 26,714 of record VZTN01024193.1, read on the forward strand.
AAATCCACCCAGCTTTTTTTCATTTTCCTGTTCTCAAATGCTTCAGTGTCCTGTGTCCTTGTTCATTTCACTGCAATTTTTAAATTTAATTATTTTGCAATGAATATTTTCTGTTACTGCTCTTCTCAGTGTTTTAAACCTATAAATCATGTGTCATTCTGTCTGTTCAGCAGGACAGGTTTTATCCTGAAACACTGAAAGAGAATACATGTTATAAAACAGAAATTTAGTAAGTTTTGCTTATCATATCTTTGAGCTGATTTCTAAGACACTGACTCTAGTTGAACTGAAGCTCTACTGCTTAATGCTTGGATTAACTGAACATGCAGTGATCATGAACAAACAAATGAAAAGTCATTCTGGGAATCACTTGAGCACCAGCAGAAAAAGTATTCTCATTATAGCCCCAGATGTAGTGGCATTTGTCCAGGACACTTGGCTTAGCAAATCAAGTCTTGCAAAGACATCAAGGGACTTTTCATGATCACATCATGGGAACTGCTGCACAAACTAAGGTAAGATGGCTGCTTCTAGAACATGCTTATGCAAGCATTCCTTCATTTTCAATGATGATTCAACTTTTAATGCCACTTATTAAAAGAAAACCTCTATTGGTGCATATTTTTTTTGTATTACCATATTTTTTTTTACATTACCATATTTTTTTTACACTACCAGGCTAATAACACTGTTGGTTTGAATATCACTTTACTGGGCTGCTCATGTGTGCTTTCTTGCACTATTAAAGTAGTGGTTTAAAGACAGACTTAAAGAGTCCTGGTTTTGATATACTGTACATCCTGGTGTGTTTTTTTCCCTAAAAAACCTCATTATTCTTGACTTTTCTTTAAAATGTATTTCCAATTTTACAATTAGAGGATAGTTAGGAGGAATTAGATTTCAGGAAGTGTAAATATTAAGAGTCAACATCTGAAAGAGTAAAAAAAAATCAATGTCATTCATCTTTTCATCAACAGATAGGCACACTAACTTCACTAAAATTATTCATGTGTTAAAAACTGTATCAATGATGTGGGAATGAACACTTTTGCTGGTAAACATAATAAGCATATTATGGACTTGGTTATGCTTTCTAGGTATTAATGAAATAGAAGCATGAATATGTTTTTGCATTGTTCTTCAAAAACTGTGTTAAAGCTCAGTTTTTCCTGGTTCAGAAATAAAGGCAAAAGTAGAAGAGAATCAAATTGAATGACTAAGACCAGCAAAAATGGAAAATTATTCTTTTCAAGTCATGGCACAATGAGAGGGAATAACTAGAAATGCATTAGAAAGGGTCCTGAAGTAAAAATAATTTTTAAAAAAGATTCATTTTGAAAGGATATGTCTTGTAGTATAAACACTGGTGGACCAGAGTACTGCATGGCCTTCCTTTATACCATTTTCAGCTAAAATGACTAAATATGCACATTATGATGTCAAAATTCCAGGGGCATATTAGCCCCAGACATCATCCACCAACACATGTGTGTGATCTGTAGCAGCATTCCCCTTGCTCTGGAAAAGCTGGCACTTCAGCCTGGATTTCTTTAGTACCAGCAGGGGATTTATTTATTCCAGTTCCTTTATACGTCAGTGGTTGGGCTGTTAGCTTGGGAGAGGTGGGTGTGGTCCCTCCTTGGGGATGTCAGATCAACAGTGCCTCAGTTGCCCAAGCAGAAAATAGCAACCCAGCCCCTCTCTGCAGGAATGTTGCAAGGCTGAACGCACTCAGGATTGCTCCTGAAGTAGTGTGGTTGAAAGGGCTGCAGGAGCTCCTCAGTGAATGGTCTGAAGGGATTTAGACAAGGTTCTTTCTACCTGGTGTGATGCACAGGCATGCAGTGAGGGAGTACAGAGAGAAAAGGCAAAAGATAGACAAAAGCAAAAGCTGCTTCTCATTTCCTTTCAAATGTTTCAAACTTGCATAGCTGAGCAACTTTTTACACAGGCGGTTTTAAGCGGGGATGGTTTTTAACTACAAGAGGAGAAATTTAAATTAGGTGTTAGGAAGAAATTCTTTAATCAGACAGTGATGAGACACTGGAACAGGTGGCCCAGAGGAGCTGAGGATGCACCATCCCTGGAAGTGCTCAAGGACAGCTTGGATGGGGCTCTGAGCAACCTGGTCTAGTGGGAGGTGTCCCTGGCCATGGCAGGGGGTTGGAACCAGGTGAACTTTTGAGGCCCCTTCCAAGCCCAACCATTCTATGATTCCATGATTCTATGATTATATTTTTATATTAGCAAGTGGCATATTTTTTAAAAAATGACATATTAATCTGGAGAAGGAGTGTCCAAAACAGAGGTGTTCAATTGCTAAAAATTTGTCAAATGAGTTTAGTATCTTCTAACCTTTAAAGAGATGCATCACTGGAAAAACTGGTAACTATCATAAGAATGTGGGTTTATCTAAATATTCTAAATATAATAAAGGGATTTCTTTAGACATTATTATTTCAATTATAAAAAAAATTATAAAAATCCTAAGACTTTGTCTTCTTATCTTGTTTGGGTCAAAACCAAACTTCAGAACTTTAAGGGCTTCACAGACTTGTCTAATAATATGTGTGATAAAACTACTTCATACTTCTAGTTTTAATGAAGCATTGAAACCATAAATGTTCAAAATATGTTAAATCTTTTTCAGGATGCATTTGAATACTTAATGGAGAGATATCTTTTTAGTTAATAACTTGACTGAGTAAAGGAAAAGGATTTACATATTAATGGTACTAGTGTTCCCTTAAGGATGGAATAGAAATTTTATATGGTTATAAAAGCCTGGTTCTTTACTGTCCTCCAAATGCAATTTGTGTGGGGAAAATAGTGGGGAGTGTTCACTATGGGAGTTACTTGTGTTTGTGGGAAAAAAATCTCTCCAAATTAGAAATAGCTGTTAAGTAACTTAGTGTGAGTTATTTATTTCTCTTACAGCCTTCAGTAATTATCATGAATATGCTGTGAGTAAAATACAACATTCATACATCAAAATTTTATAAAGCTATTTTTTTTACTAGCTTTGTCAGATAGTCACTGAAATTCAGAAACTCAAGATATGATCTGTTTATTTTAAGCATATCTCTAAGTGAACCATTGGAGATTGCTAACAGTATATGGAACAATCTTTTTCTATGGAAATGTTCCACACATACAATTTATGAGCATAGCTGGCCTCTCTAGCCTCTGGCTTGCTCTACCTTTCCTTGTATTTTGCATTCCCATGAATGAAAATGAACTATTATTTATTCTTGGCTCTCCCAAGAATGGAGTGAAGGAGTAACTTAACTTTTGCCCTTGGTGTCTCCACCTCCTCCAGTCAGAGCAGATGTCACAGGCATGTGCTAGCTTTCAGCCATCCTTACTATGTCTTAATCATGTTCTGAACTTACTCATTCCCAAGAGTCAACAAAGAGTAGTCAAGCAGTAGGAGTAGTTATGGGAAAGAAGAATAAATAGTGCAGATGTCAGGAATCAAATCTAGACCATATTTAAAATGTCTCTTGCCTCTTCTGGACCCCAAATCTCAACTGTTCCCTTCAGAGTCCAAGTCCAATGGTTTAAGTGTTCTGGCATGGGCCCTAGATGCAGCTCTGAACCAGCAGAAGAGCTGCTCAGCTCTGGGGCTTCCCCAAGTACCTGAGAGCAGCCTTTCCTCACTGATGGGAATGTAGGGATTTCAGTGAGCTACCCCTGGGAACCACTGATTTCCTCTACAGCCCAGTCAGGATCTGGGCTTTACCAGAGGGAAGGAAAGAGGTGGGTAATCAGCATAGTGTCATAAAATATCCTGAGTTGGAGGGACCCCCAAGAATCATTGAGTCCTCTTTCTGCCCCTGCACAGGACAGTCCCAAGAACCACTGTCCTGAGAGCACTGTCCAGACCCTTCTTGAAAAATGCACTTGAGCTTTGGCAGGCTTGGTACTGTGACGAGTTCCCTGGGGAGCCTCTTCCAGTGCCCAAACACCCACAGGGAGAAGAAGAATCTTTTCCAGGTATCTAACCTAGACCCTCTGACAGCTTCAGACCATTTCCTCAAGTCCTGCCACTGGTCATCACAGAGGCAAGATCAGTGCCTGCTCCTACTCTTCCCCTCATGAGGAAGCTGCAAACTATAGTGAGGATTCCTCTCACTCTCCTCTTCTGCACACTGAGCAGACCAAGTGACCTCAGCCACTCCTCATATGGCTTCCCCTCAAGGCCCTTCACCATCTTCGTGGCCATCCTTTGGACCCTTCCTAGGAACTTCGTATCTTTTGCATATTGTGGTGCCCAAAATTGCACACAGGAGTCAAGGTGAGGCAGTGAAACAGAAAGTGGTAATCACCTGCCTCCACCACTTGGAATGAAGAGGAGGAGGGAACAGCAAAAAGAGACTGGAAAAGCAAGAAGTGACCTGGGAACCAGGGAAAGGAGAGAGGAGGAATTCTGTCCTGTGGGGAAGCCACACAGCAGAGCAGTGCTCCCATCACGTGCAAATCCCACACGGCGCACGCTGATGGTTTGCAGTGTGTCCACCAGGTGCCACCAGTGAACCAGGAATGAAATTGGTTTGGATTTGGTTGGTTTTTAGTTGTTGTTGTTGTTGTTTTTTGGGGTTTTTTTTGGGGGGTGGTGAGTTTGTTTTTGGTTTTTGTTTTTTGGTTTTTTTGGTTGGTTGTTTTTTTTGTTTGTTTGTTTGTTTTTTGTTTATTTGTTTGTTTTTTATTTTGGTGTTTCTGTTGTTGTTTGTTGTTGTTGTTGTTGTTGTTGTTTTTTTTTGGTCCTCTCCAGAAGCTGCTGGAGAGACCTGCCAGATTCTGGGTATATTCGAATGGTATTTGGTTCCTTCTGTGAAGGTGACAGGTGTATTCAATTTCAGAAACTTGAAAATTCATAATCACAGATGTAAAAATAGCAGAACCACTGGACCTAATCAGTGCCTTTAATTATAGCGAGTCTCTTCACAAAAATCATTATTTTAACCCTTAAGCTACTTTACTGTTCTTGCTAAGAAGTAGCTAAGGAGTACTGTCTGAGCAATGAACAAAGTCATTAAAAATTATTTGCATTTTGACCCAGTGTTTGATTCAATTGCCTCTTTCCCGTTATTTTTTTGCTATTTTCCAATAAGGAATTTTCATTCTATTTTATTTTTTATCTATGCATATAGTCTCATGATTGAGACTCAGTTAATCTTAGTTTTGATGAGTTTATTTTTTTATGAAAATCTTTATGCAGCAACACTTTATGGGGAATTTTAACCCATCATGGACTTTGGTTTTGGTAAATTTTGTATTTGCAGCAAGAATTACACAAAATCCATTTGGAAATGTTAGCAGGATTGCCTTTGAAATTACAGCTTTTGTTCTCTTCAGTTCTAAATAGTTAAATAAAATACAATAACAGCACAAAAATTGGTAACTGAAATTAATACCTCATTTCCAAAGCTATGAATAGCTCAGTTGTTATATTATTGTTTCTTTTTGAGTTTAATAACAGATATGCAGTTATAACAGTGAAAATACTGCAATATGTATATTGGACTACCACATACTTCAACCATCAAAGAATATGTGGCATTCATAATTCAGCACTAAAGATATCCCCCTGTTGACCACTTCAGCTTGAAAATAAACTATGAGTATTAATCAAATATAAACTCTTTTTTACAGATGATAACATTGACATAATTTTAATACACTGGAAGGCTTTTTAACAGGCTCTGAATGCTTTTTCCAGCTTAAATAAGCTGTTGATATACCAATACCATTTTGGTTCTGCAAAAATTCTTCACAACATGCCCAGAGTAGATCAGCAACAATGCAAACTGTCTGGACTGCACAATTGTGCCTCAATCTCCTAAATCAAACAGATGCTTGATCCATTATTAGATGTTCGCATTTGACATTCTCCTTTCAGTGACCATTGGAACATGATTTCTGTTTTTTCTCTTTTCTTACACTGAAGCAGCAAGTGGCTCTCTAAAAGTGGGTTTAAGTTTTAAGAGAAGCAACTGGCCTTGGGACAAAACCACACAAAGTCCTTGTTGGTTGTTTTCCACTGAAGCTGTTTTCCAACAGGATATTGGGTTTTCTTTAGAAGGAGATTTTTTTGGAAGGTGTCTGCTTTCTGCAGACAATTTAATCTTTTATTTTTGTTGGAAAAAGAGAACACCTGACAGCTGAAAACCCTTTGGCTGAAAACAAAACAAAACAGAGAGAGTTGGAAATGGCCTCCAGTGCTTTACGTCATATGTCCAAGTCAGACTGCCCCCCTGTACTGCACCCCAACAGTCTGGGCTGCAGGGTGAGGAGGCTCTGGGCTGCAAAAGCAGGAAGAGGGGAAATCCCCCACTTCTATAAACCCCAAAGGGAGGTTTTAAAGCAATTTTTTCAGGTTCCAACACAGGTTTGTTATGAATAGCCTCAGATGTTTTCTTCTAGATTTTTTAATGAAAAAAGCATGTATTTGGTAACCTCTTCTGTTCCAAGCACCCTACTTGAAAGAACAATTCAACTGACTAGAGCCAGGCTGGGATATCATCCTGCATGTGGGGCAGGGTAAGATCTGGTCAGGGGAACTGGGGTTGGAGAGAGGCTGAGAGAAGTGGGCAGGGCTGTGGGGGCAAGGACATGGCAAAGCCCAACCAGGAGGGCAGGTCCAGATGAGCAGGGCGAGTGTCCAGGGATGGGCACGGCAGCAATGGTCCATGGCTGGTGGTGTTCAGATCACTCAGGCTGGGAGCTCTGGATTGCAGATTGCAGATTGCAGCTGCTCTGTGGGAGGGAGACTGGGGCCAAGATCCCAGAGAGTGCCTTAGGATCCTGGTGAAATGAAGGGCTACAGGAGATGAGGGCAGGCCTTTGAATGGTTCGGAAAAGCAGGAATGCAACTTCTTTGGCAGGAAAATGAAATAACTCTTACCTGTGAGAAGCACTGGGAAGCTTCTTGCTTGCCTGTCAGTCAGGCTCAAATGTAACTTTTTCCTTGCCAAGAATTTTGCTTTTTGGACTAGCTGTGCTTATCGCTTCCACAAGACTCTTCTCTTTTGTATCTCTGATTTCTGGATTTAATTTTAGCCATAATTCTAACTTGTTTTCCCCTGCCTAAATCACAGTATTGTTCACCTAAACCCGTCCATATTATTAGTAGATAAATAATTTCCCTCCAGTCCTCCTTCAGAGCTAGTTGGATTTAATTCATTTGCAGCTAACAAACGCCATCTAGTGGTTATTATGGGCTTAATTTAGCATCTAGTAAAATACAGCAGCTTGCTGTTGAATGAATAAGAATCATAATCAGTTATAAAGAAAAGAGGACTACTTGCTGAGGGCATTCTCAAGTTTTCTCCACAGTTTTTGTGGACTGAGACACAAATAAATACATATTGATCTGATTGTGTTGATGCATAATTCTTTCATAGCACCTGTACTAGTTACAGTGCTGATCAGGTTAGTGCAGCCAAGCTCCATTTTCTGAATAAAATTTGTATATCCGCAGGCTTTTCTGCACGCTTGGGACTTTCTTTCACTCCTGCAAACAAATACTGTGATTCATGGAAGGGGTTTCCATTTAATTAAGCTAACAATGAATTAGGCATTCAATTAGTGCAAATTCAGTAGTACAAAAAAAGATTTCCAAACTGGAGATTTGCATAAGCCATGAAGGGCTGTTATAAGCATTGGAATACACCTATGAAAGCAGTGAACTGCAGAGATTACAGGGTTGTGAAGTCATGATCTCTACTGGGAAGTAGTTATAGAGAGAAGTTGTTATTTCTCAGGATAGGGTAAAAGGTTTGAAAGAAGTACATTTTCTTTGCTGTAGGATTCTGACCACAAGTGCATAAGAGTTTAAAAATGAGCTCTGACAAATTAATTTGGTGCAGAACCATCCTGTGAGGAATAGGTAGGTATGTATAGATATGTATGTATATGTATGTAGGTGTATCATGCCTGGATGAACTGTCCAGCTCAGGATTTCCTACGGTGCTGAAGGAAGGCAGGGTCCCCCTAACAGAAAATTAGCCTATGGTTGTCTCACTTGGTGTAATTTTTGCCCGAGAAATAAGTTGCTGATGATCATCTGGTAAAAGGCTCTGGACTTTGGTTCAGCTCTGGCTGTCAGTTCTGACAGTTTTATTCGGCTCAGAAACATTGTAAATAATGGCTGATTTAAGATATTTCCTAAATGAAGTGCATATAATCCTTTACTGGAAAGTATCAAATATCCACACTTCTTATGCATTATATGCACTGTATAGACACTCATTCATTAAAAGCCTGACCTATTTCACACTTCCCCTTTTGACTTTTATATCCTTTTCCTTTTTCATGTCTTCATCCATCTCCTTTCTGGCTTGACTAAACAGACCAAAGTGCTCTCCATAGTGAGATAAGCATCTCATTTGCCAAGCTGTGGTCTATGAGTAAGGTAAAAAAGTAAAACAATTTTGCCCGTTCTTACTTGGTGTATAACAAACTATCAAAGATTTTAAGTAAAATTACCCTGAAGTTTGCCCTTTGTGACCAGTTTAATGAATCACTTTTCACATAGCATGAAGGGCATCTGCCAGGTGAGAGATGAAGTTCATGAGCTTATTCATTGTAGTTTGTTGTGTGCTAACTCTAAAGAGAAACAGACTTAGAGCAGTCTCTTAGTCTCTATTTATCCTAAAAGAGCTTACATTCCTACATAATGAGGTTAATTTATAAACAAAAGTAAATCACTGAATGGGGAATAATAGTGCAACCATGTCACATGTGATTTCAGTGAGGATGTAGAGCCAGTCACCAGTGCAACAGCAGGTCATGTGTTTTCATAAATTGGGAAAAGCCACCAAATCCTGAACAGATAGCGGCCATCAGAAGATTGTGTTACCAAAACATTAATGGTGAGTTCAGTAGTCATCCTGGTTCTGTTTGGATGACATCTGTGGCCTCTGACAGGGAAGTAAGAAAAGCCTTGATGTTGCTTTAATTTCCACCAAGCCTCCACTTCTGCAGGGGCTAACCCAGGAGGGATCAGTGATGGCAGAGTGACCTGGCAGTTCATCTTTGCTTTGCGGGAAAGTACAGGCAGCTAAACTTTTGATTGTGCAAACACTCTGCCTGCTGCTGAATTGTAAATTATTAAATAATTTATAGAAGAATCAGGAAATGCTTTGAAATTACATGCAAAACTTTGGGTTTTTTCTGTATAAAAACCAAAGCTTAGGTGCGCAAGGCCCAGGTGTGATCTCTTCTGTATAACAGAGTATATCAAGAGAACTCTCCTTTCAGTCCTTTTCCTCTGACTGCATGCCCTGTCCCTTCTCAAAGAACATGGATCGAGTAAGGGATAGATCTGAGCTGCCAAGTTCTGCCAAACCCCAGAATACAGCAAACCTTCTCACCTACTCTGACTCATCTTGAATGAGTTTACTGCCTTTTCTTAGGTAAGTTTAATGCAGTATGTGCTTCCCTGCTTGATAGAAGACTTTGCTACTTAGTAAGTTAAAGATCAGAAGGGGTGGTTAAAACTCATTCTTGCCTGGCGAGGTTTGGAAGTTTAATGCCCCATCTCCTGGCAAGGTTCATGCCTGTGATGATGGGAGGTTCAAAATCTCCTTCTGTTCATAGGTCTGGGCTGCTGGGCAGTTGCATTTCCCATCCAGCTCATGTCCTCTCTGCAGCTGCCCTCTAATCCCCATCCCACTTTTACAATGGTGTTGAGCCACTGTTCATTCCCCTGGGCAATCTACCTGACCCTGCAGTAGGACAGCAGTGATTAACCACCCGAGGGGAAAATTAAAAGTAGCAAAAATCCTTTTATCTTGATTTTCTTAGTTTACTTATTGATTATTTCCTTTTACTTTATTCATGTGATTTCTCAGGAATGAAAAGTGTCTGTACAGAGTCTTGTCTAGAAAGAGTGATTGATGCAATTCTATTTTAAATGAGGTTAAAAGGATAACATAATAAACACATTTCCCAAACTCGCACTTGCTCAACTGTTTACATTCAGATCTGTAGAAGAAACAAAATCTGATTAATAGAACTACCCTGGTTGTTTTCATATTAACAGATCAAATCCCCTTTTCTAGACATGAATGTCATAACAGAAGTTAAATGTATATTTTACAAAGTTGTCATGATTTTTATGGTGGAATCAGGGTCACTAATGAGCTTCAGTTCCTTTTGACCTGCATAAGTGTAGAAACAGCTTTTCACAATACTTTCTCTGTATTTATCCCCATCTTCTCTATGTTTAAATAAGTATTTGAAATAACAGCCACAATGAAATAAAAAAAAAACCAGGGGCAAAAATGTATCGGATTAGTAGGTTACATTTATGGTAACTGATTTTCCATATATTCAGATGGAAAGACATGCTCTAAATCAAATAAAATATTTCAGGAATCTTGAAAAATTAATCAGCTTTCAGAATTTTGTTCCCAGAGGATAAATGGAGAGTTAAAAGTCTAGCCACATCTGCTGATTTCATATAGGCTGTCATACTGTACTGTAACTGATGAAATAAGACATGATGAGTAAATGCATCTCCTGAAAAGAATGAAAATAATATGATTCTCAACATTATGCATAAGGCACACTTTTGGAATGAGAAGATATAAAAGACCTGTGGATCACAATACAAAAAAAAAAAAAAAAGGAGTGAAGATTTAAAGTATTTCTGTGATTTGAATATGAAAAATGGAATGAACTGGGAGTTCCTAAGAATGAGAGGCTTAAGGGATAGTTCCTATTAAATTAAATTATATCTGGCTCATTTCTCAGAGCAGGGATCAACAGTGGAGGTTCTGTAGGTAGGAGGAGATGAACAATATTTTAAAAGCCTTGTAATGTGTTCATTTCTGTTCTCATACAACATCAGCATTAAAAAAGATCTCTGACTGTAGACAAGGCTATTAAAAAAAATAGCAGTGCCTCTGTAAGATCCTGATTGGGCAAAGACCTTTTAGATACCAGTCCCCACATTTTCTGAAAAAATAGGAAGGATGTAAGGTATAGTATTTGTATCTAAGCCTATGCCTGGGAAGAGATGTTTATAACACTCTTTAATGAGTTTAGATATGGAATAGGGAAATGTAACAAAAAAACAGCCTGTTCACCACACATAACACAGAAAATGTTGGGAAGTACCATGAAAGATGTGATTAAGCAGTCTGTATCACAAAACCTGTACAGACATGTAAGATGGGTAATTAATCCCACAAGTTCAGATAATAGATGTTTTAAAAGGTTTGAGGTTGAAAAGTAAAGAGAGCCCAAAGCACAATGACATTTAAAGCATTTTAACACAACTATTTTTAAGTTGAGTTTTAAAACTGTCGATTTCAAGCCAATGTGCTTGCTAAGCATGAACAGGATAATGCAGGTCTTACCTTTCTCTAAAAAACCACAAACTCTTACAAGTGAGCTAACAATATTTATTTTATTTTATTTTTTAATAATAGTAAAAGAGTTCTAAAAATATACTCTAAAATCAGGCAGTTATATCACCCCACTGAAAGAGTTTAAAAGTGGATCCATGCGCTACCTTTTGAGGATACAAGATGGTTAAGCAAAATTTGTGAAAATGGTAATTAGTACAGATTTTTCTTATTCTCAGTGACAATCTGGTGTGTGCTGGAGCATGGTCAGGTGCACAGACACACAGCAGTTGTTTGGGATCTCTGCCTAAGTGCAGAATATGGGGTGTTGGCTCAGTGCTGTC
>VZTN01024193.1:38628-53720 GCA_013400515.1 Erpornis zantholeuca
AAGTTCAGATAATAGATGTTTTAAAAGGTTTGAGGTTGAAAAGTAAAGAGAGCCCAAAGCACAATGACATTTAAAGCATTTTAACACAACTATTTTTAAGTTGAGTTTTAAAACTGTTGATTTCAAGCCAATGTGCTTGCTAAGCATGAACAGGATAATGCAGGTCTTACCTTTCTCTAAAAAACCACAAACTCTTACAAGTGAGCTAACAATATTTATTTTATTTTATTTTTTAATAATAGGTATAAGAGTTCTTCAAATATACTCTAAAATCAGGCAGTTATATCACCCCACTGAAAGAGTTTAAAAGTGGATCCATGCGCTACCTTTTGAGGATACAAGATGGTTAAGTAAAATTTGTGAAAATGGTAATTAGTACAGATTTTTCTTATTCTCAGTGACAATCTGGTGTGTGCTGGAGCATGGTCAGGTGCACAGACACACAGCAGTTGTTTGGGATCTCTGCCTAAGTGCAGAATATGGGGTGTTGGCTCAGTGCTGTCACATCTAAGGTTTGCAAAGTCAGATAATTCAGGATCCTTCCTGGCAGCTATGCTGTAGTTCTGTGTAAGCTGTAAATTGCTGCTGTGGGATAGTCTCCAAACCTCTCTTATGACTGTCAAATGAGCATCAAGACTGCTTTCTTCCTATCTTCAGCAAGAAGATGAAAATTATAATTTTCTTTCATTAAGCATTTTGCTTTTATAAAAAATATTTTAAAGAGATATTGACTGTAGTCTCTTGATGGGTCACTGTTAGGGAACAACTTTATGTTTGAGCGTGAATCTTTAACAAATAAATTGATAAAACACAGCTGTAACTGATTAAAGGAGTAGATCTTGATCAAAATTTGAATTAGGGTATTAAACAAGGTGAGAAAACATACAGTGAACAACCACTTAATTACTGCATAAAGGCAAGGTCCCCTGGAAAGCAAAGTACATGATCATGAATCATCTTACCTCTGTGTAATGACAGTAATCTCTTTTCCTAAAGAGACTCTTTCAGTATAAAAGAAACTATAACCCACAGGGATTGAGAAACCTGCAGTGTTAGAGATTCTATCTTTGGGTTTAAATGTGAATTCTTGCTCACTGAGGTAATTTAGGCAGCATTAAAAGACCGTGCTCAAGAAAAAAATGTTTTGCCTCTCTCAGGACTCCTTGAAACTTCCCTTGACACCTTTCAATTCCTTCTGTTTTTCAGAGGAATTTAAGGATGCTTTTATACCAAGGGCACATGGAGGCAGAAATTAAATAAATAATAACCTAGATATTAAACTTCATGTTTTGTCAATATATATTTATCATTTTGCGAAGAAGTGGAGTGTTATTATTAATCAACTTTATTGGTGTCATAAAAGCCCTGATCAGAGAAATTATTTGTCCCTGGCTCTCCAGCTGCGGAAACATAATCCAGGAGTCCTAAGTATTCATGCCAAGAGCATCCAATCTCACATGTCTTTTATACCAGTTTTAAAAGTTTTCTGGCAGAAGATGAAAGGTGCTGTAAAAATATTAAACTATACAATTAAAAGCCACTTTTTGCTAATTCATCTCCAGCAGTCTAGGATGGGGGTCCCTGCCTCACACATGCTCAGTGCTAAGGGAGATGTCTTGAATGCTGCCTTGATTTTCTAAAATAAATAGGTTAGCACATTTCTTTATGCCTCTTTTGTAGCAATAATTTCCAGTATTTATTTGTAGTAAGGCATTCATATTGCATGACAGTGTTGCAACACACTAAGAGAATTTGCAATATTCCATGTCCTTAAACTCTTGTACTTCAAAATTAAAAGTGCTTCGCAGTCTCAAGAAAATTCATGAGGTGTGAGAGATGTATGAAAACTCATGAATGCCAGATCACATTTGAGCTCTGTCATATTCATTTAAACATGGTGTGAAGCTGATGTACTGTGGTCAACACACACAAAAAGTAAGATAATTTTTAAATAATAAATTTTTAAAGATGCAAAATCCACTAGATTTGAATAAGCTCTAGGTTCATGTCTAGACACAAGCTATTCATTTTTAGAGCAGGACTTCTTGATCAGATTTCAATTATTGTTTTCAAAGTGCATGCAAGTACCTGTGTCTTGCACAGGGTTTTGGAAGGCAGACACAATTTGAGAGCATCTCGTCTGAGAGCTCCTGTCTTAGAACTGCAGCCCCATCCTCACCAAATTTCCAGTGTTAGATAAAATCCTGATGGTCTTTTAAAATTAATTAATCTCGTCAAATCAATTTCTCACTGACTTTTTGATAGCCATGTTGCTGCAAGGTCTATAAGATTTTAATAGCACATACATTTTTTGCTGCAGAAGTGACCACTTTAAGAGACTTTTGTCTGCTCATCTATGTGATTTATTACACTCCTCAGTCACACAGATACGCTGAAGTAAACACTGACTCCAGCAAAAAAAAAAATCCAAAACACTGACTCCAGCAAAAATCCAAAACACTGAAAACACTGTAGAGAAAAGTAATTCCCTTTCTCACTTCTCAACATGGCACATAAAAGGGGCAGGGAACTGCAGCCCAAATTAGCAGCCAGCAGTTGAGGATAGGCTGCAATACCAAAAACCAACCATAATATGGAGACAAAATCTATGCAAAATTGTACCAGTGAAGGAAAAAAATAGGCTGAAATATTTGGCTTAGAAAATTTTACTGCAAGACAGGAATCCACAGGAAACGTACTAATTTCCTACTTCAGCATTTTGGGCCTAGCATAAATTTCTTTCTTATGAAAATTTATACAGCAGCAGGCCACAGGATGAACTTTCATTTTGTTTCTCAGTAGATTGGTCTGAAGGTTTTCCTTAGAGAAAGAAAAGAAAATAGAAGCAAACTCACCCAAGACTTAATTTATCTGGAACAGTCCAACAAAATGGACCCCTAAAAAACAATTTAAAGAGAACAGGTCTGAGGTTGCACTCATGTATAACCCAGCTGCTAGCATTAGCAGAGGTCAAACTTAGTTTGTTTTCAGCATGTTTCCTTGCACAGATATTAGTCTTTGTCTGTAATTTTGCCTATGTCTCTGTTTTCCTAGCTCAGGTTAATCTAACACATCATCTGTCTTATTGTTTCTTTAAAAAACCTCAACAACTGACATTTACAAACCACGGTATTTGAAATACTTTTCTTTGGGTCAGTTTGTTAAATTGCTTCAGATTAAATAAACAAAATCACAGTCTGCTATGTTTCGAAATGTGTGAATTTATTTATATAAAATATCTGTTATTTTGGGGTAAAACCAGCAAGCCATATCCTTAACCCCTATAAGAAATTATAGAACTACAGAAGTTACACTGCCTTCTGCTCTCTGAGGGCCTGGCATGAAGGCTGATTACACCATCCAGACATGTTTTAGATATTTCTTTTACGAAAGGCCACTGTTTTCAGATGGTCAGAGTGGGAAACGGGATGTTTTTATGAATGAAGGAGCACTAGTCCTTGATGTGACCAAATCTGACTTCTGCTGTTAATTATCAGATTATAATGTTGGATCGAGCCCTTCAGACTTAAGGCTAGGTTCAAAAAAAAATGGATTTAAGGCATCAAGACCCATGTTGTTGGCCTCAAGATAAAATGTTGTGCCTGTGACCAGAGCTCACAGTGAGGCCTCACAATCTGTTTTATACAGTTCTCCAGCTCTTCCCATGTATTATGTGAGAGAAAGATTTACCACAACATAGACCACAAGTGGTCCACATGGTGCCTAAACTAGACAACATGGAATGCAACAGAGGGCTGTATTCTTTCTCCAAATTAGATGCCCTTGTGTTATGAAGATTCAGAGTCTAAAATACATTAATGTGCTTTTGTTAAACATCTTTTTTTCTCTTAAAAAACCCTCCATTTTTTTTGGTTCCTCAGCAACTATTAGAGCAGTGCATAAAAATTAAGAGATTTAAGATATTCTCCCTCCTCGTGTCTCATTGCAATATAGCCCTAGGAGTACTTCTCATGTATGAAGAAGAATAGATAAAAATGTACACTGGCTATTCTACTTGTCAAAGTTGAGCCAGTTTATATCCAGGAATGAAAAATTCACTGGCTCAGAGAGAGTGCATGGTGTAGAGTGGATTTCTGGCCAGCTCTTGTCACTCTTTACAGCTCTAATTTATTAAGTGGTGGAAGGGGGTAAAAGAAGCTATACCATCTTTCTTCTACTACCTCCATAATAAGAAAGGTTCCTTTAAAAGCTGGAATATGAACTGAGTTCACAGAGTTAAGGACATGTGTTTAAATATTTGTGCACAAGTCCTGTATGTTCTTTCTGTTGTAGAATTTATAGGGATGCAATCAAGTTCTGCTCTGCAGGTAACTCCTGCTATTGTCAGTGATCATCTTCTTATTGGTATCTAAAATTGGATTTGGGCCTGTAAAAATGTGCAGTTTGCTGATATAAATTTCTTAATCTCTCGTTTCTAGAAAGTGTTATTAAAAACAGAAAAATACTGAATTCTTCAATTTTTTATAACCAAAATAGAATGGTGAAAATTAGCATAATGTTTTTCCTAGATACTGAATTTACCAAATCCTTAAAGAAAAAAATATTTAGTATGATATATGCATATATTATTATAAACCACATAAAAACCAACAGAAGTTGGACTAAATAGTTAAACTATCAACTCTTTAATAACTTTAATTATATTTTAATGCCATTTTCTGTTTAGATACAAAGTCCCTATAAACCCCATATGTAGAATGTTATAATTTTTTTCTTCACACTATAGCACTCAATCCCAAAAGATTTTATTCATGTTTAAAATTAAATTAATATTTTATTTGGTTTTTAAATATTTTAAAAAAAGCATTTCTAAATAGAGTTACTGCATGAAGCAGTATTTTTTTTACCATATGTACTAGTTTGAAATCANGACACCATATCATTTTCCATTAAGTAATACTAAAAAAGACCCTTTAATTGTCTTTGATAACAAAATCAGAACTAAACCCTGCTCTTATCTAAAGATGAGATGGAGTTGTGTTAGCATCTCTTTGAAAGGATCAGTGGTGTTACAAATTGCAAATGTAACCATGCAGTTCTTCTTCAGGATGTTTCCATCTCCCCAGCTGAGTTTGTCTTAAGGTGCTGTAGATTTTGTATTTCTGTTAAAAAAAAGAGTGCTAAGAAAATTAGTAATTGTGTTCCTGTATATTTCATGACCAAAGTCCTGTTTGTGTCCCTGTCCTTCCTTTCTGCTTGTATACAAATTGCTGGCAGATCTACCAGAACTGTAAGGCAGATCTTAACAGCCCCTCTATTTTTAAGTAACTGTTCAATAAAAGACACTTTATTTTCTTCTCTACATTGAACTTTTTCAATAATTAGAGAGATATTTAGAAAGTTACAGTACATTCAAGAGAAATTGCTACTGAAATCAAATTTCAAACCAGGATTTAGTTCAACAGAGAGTAGAAAAGATCATCAGATGTGGGTTTAATAACAATTGTTGGTGTGTATGAGAATTACACTCCAAGCATATATAAATTTTCTTCTTAAAAAACCCCTACCTTATTCATACAGAGGAAATTAGTTTACAAAGAACTTGGTTCAATTACTCATATACTCTGTGGTCCAACAATTCTGACATGAATTGTGAATAATTCCTGAAAACTCACAAGCACTACAGGCAAGCCATCAATTTTCAGATAAAAGAAGCAGCTGTTGTAGCAGAAATCTGGTTTTACTACCCTTCAGAACAGAACACAAAGTTTCAATAACAGAGGCAAGTCAGGAATTATAAAGCTTTTCGTTTAAAGGTGTTTTGCCTTTCCCAGAATCACCTAACAATTCCAGTTCAATATGATTTGCAAAATAAAAGCAGGTATATAAATGTCTCCTGTGAGTATTTAATGAAATAGACACTTTTCAAAGTTGTCCAAGACATTGCAATTGAAAAGGAAATCAAAAAGATTGCTTTGAATCTTATATTAAGCCAGTAGCAATAAACTGATACAATTTAACAGTGATTTTTTCCTATGACTGCATTAAAATTATATTGTAGTTCCCGAGTGTGTGGATAAAATAACTTTTTTTACCATTTAATCACCAGTAAATTATCTAAACAGATGGAAATGTTTTAATCACTTCTTATAGTGTTTGTCTCATGCTGGGTGCCACATATGCTGAAATCAAAAGCTCAACTGTCAAACAGGCCAAAATTTTGATATTTAAAGTAAAAAAAGTAAAGGAGTCAAAGGCCTTTCACCTAGAACTTTACGTCCCAAGAGCCCCAAAACCCAGATCATCCTCCTGTAGTCTTCATTTAAGAAATGTTGAGTATTATGTGAGTCACAGGTTATTTTGAAACGTTTTCCAGCTGAAAAATCATTTATCTATTCCAATCGTGCAGCAACAGCAACACCGTAAAGAATGTGAGAAGTAAACCAAGAAACACTATGAAGATCCACCCAGAACCAATAACTCTACCCACTACCCAAACAAGGTTCTCTCTTTTGCATTAGAGAAGTAGAGGAAGAAAAAATCTCAGTAGATGTGATTCCGTGTCTATGTTTTCCTTTAAAGTCCGTAAGAGTTGAAACAACATCCTGTCTCCCAAGGACAGGGTACAACTTCTCCTGCAGCTCTAAATCCCTGCTATGTGAATTGCTGCACACAATGTGCCATGCAATGGCCAAAATATGGCACCTGAGTCTGCAACAGGCTCACCTGAGTCTTTACCTCCCAATAGTGGAAATTCACCCTTGTTCAAAAGAAAACAATGTTTGTGAATGGCAACCTGCTTAGACAGTTTGACTCATCATTTTCTTGATGAATCCAGAAAAAAAAGTTAGAAAGTGTGATCTGTAATTCACAGACTGCCATATATGTATCAGGGAAGTTTTCAACAGAAGTTTTTTTTTAAAGAACATGTAAGCTTATAAAAATTTAACAAGTTAGAATTTAGAAATTGGGTGGCTTGTGGGTTTGTTTGTTTTTTTCCCCCCAAAGTAATTTAGTAAAAATATCTTTCTGGTATAAAGAAGAAGGTTGAAGTGGAAAAAAGATTATAAAGAAAGTGGATCCAGTTGAGCCAAGCTATCAAATGCAGGGGCATATGACCCTGTGCCTTGCACAGCCCACACTGTATCTCTTGAATCCTTCTCTTGTTCTTCCTCTAGACCAGTCAATAAGATATTGTTCTTACACATGATCTTCTTCAGAAAACAATTCTGATGTACACTGTTAACTTAGTCTGGGGTAGCTTTAATGTTCACTCTGTCTGTACAAGAACACTTGTGGAACAGTCTGTCTTACACACAGAGCATTTGCTCTTTGCCACCTTCTGTGGTTCATTTTCATCAGCTAGAGTGACAGACTAATGCTGTATCAACACTCCCTCTGCAGGGACCTGACTGTGGGTTTTCTCTGTCCTGAGCTAGTGCCCTAGACAACAGACACTTCTGATCCTTTCAAGGGGGGCAGAGGGGGAGTAGTGACAGAGAACAAAAGAAAGAGGTCAGTTTATGCTTTCAAGTAAAGGAAGGAAAGCATTGAAAACCCTGAAAATTCCTGAAGAATAAAAAGTGTATTTATTATCCATTCAGGAAGCTAGCTGTGCAATGAATTACATACATAGCATTTGAATGAATGCTTTTACTTTATTAATATCTCATTATATTACAGTTGTACTTGAACATGACATGTTATTCCAGTAATGGTGTTTTTAGTTACATATATTGTAAAGGTAACATGATTTCATTCTACTTAGTATTTCTTTATTTAAGACATCAGAAGCTATGATTTACTGTCTCTAATTTCACCTGACAGAAGTGCATCTTTTATTTCACCACAGCCAGGAGTTACTTGCTATCTATCAGAGCTTTCCCATATCACAAGTCCTGCTGCAGGTTGTTGGCTTCTCAGTGCAGCCTGAACAAAATACCAGGCATTCAGGTGTGCTCAGCTGTCATGAGTTTCCACCTTTTCTGCTCAAGTTTAAATTGTGCCACTTCTTTTATCATATTCATAGGATCTAAAGGAAACTTAGAGCAATAACTTAGCATATTTTGCTATGGGTGTATATGACATTTAATTATGATTAAAGTTGTTAATACGTTTTATTCAATTTTTTTTAATCTGAGCTTCATACACTCAGCCTGCAGATGGTCTAATACAGCTCTTTTCCTTTACACACCTCTTCACTAATTACAGCTACTTCAGTAATGTCACCTCTAAACCAGGATAACTTGAGAAAGAATCTTTCTTACAAGCAACACTAAATAATTTATAGTTTGGATATGTGTGGTTATATTCCTCCAGGCACTTTCCACAAGCGGAGTGTTAAAATTGGTGTTTGTACTAGTGATCATGTCCTACAGGTGAATAAGACCAGTTTTGTTTCATGTCAGTATCATGCTAGAAAGTAGTGCTAGCTTGTGCTCGGGTCCTGGTGCAGGTCCCTCAGAGGTGGAGAGACCTCTGTGGCTGCTGACACAGCCTGCTCTGTCCCACAGTCATTACTGTCACCCAGAACTTCTCATGAACAGGAGACAGACAAACTCTGTCTTTAGGGCTCTGATCTAAGTTGTGCCACCCTCATGAGGGAACAGTGCTCACCTGTGTGACACCACACTCCCTGGTGTGACAGCCACACTGTCCCTGCAGGTCAATTCTGCAGCTCTGCCCCTCACAGATAAAGTGGGATCTCAAAACCTTCTTCCCATGATTTTTGCTGAGCATGAGAACATCCTTAATTTTTTTACTTTTGGTGTGTGCCATCAGTCTGCTGTAGCTTTCATATTTGTGCTGATGCAAGAACACTGATTGAACTGCTCTCCTCATGCAGATGTAGGAGATATTGCACTGACTCTACTGTTGCATTTTCCCTAGTATAGCTCGATCTTTGAGTTTCATAACCTTTCTGATGGGAGCAAAGTTGTGTAATATAAGCCATATTTGCCTCAAACATGTATTATTTACGGTGAGAAGCAAAGGAGTGTTCTTGTCCAAACTGCTTCATAACAAGGGTTTAAAATTTCAGCCTGTAATTTTGTCAGTTTTAAGCCATGTCCTTTTAGGAGAATAATAGAAGCTTCTTTGTCCTAGGACTTCCAGGAAATGTAGCCAGTTCTTATCCTTCACAATTGCCAAGGAAATGTGTATATGTTAACTCTTTTCTATTTTAGTATTGACAAGTGTTTTCCTAAGAATAAAAATATACAAGGTATAATTAAAGCCTGCTGGAATTCTTCTACAGCCCATGTCCCAATAAAACAATGTAATCAAAGCTGTGGCACATTCAAAAAAAGGCTTGGTTTGCCCCAGAAAAAAATCTGGTTAGTTTTCTCCGGGAGGCTAAAGACTGAAAACATAACTGTTCCACAGTAATAAATCTCCTTAATAAACAGCCTCTCACCAAAATAAACTCTGTTTTAAATTGTTAATATTTTTTTTTTTTGTTATGCAAGAGGTATTACATGGAAAAGTTAAGAATTTATTGGAGACAAATGCCTGACTTGATATGAATATTTTGTTTAAAAAGCTTAATGACCTGGTTTGTTAGGCTCTTCTTGCAGAATGCCAAAACTTAGTTGCTAGTCTTCTTATATTTGTTTTCTCCTGTTTATTTCTTTTTGTGTATCACTAAATTTGAACTGCCCACGCTACATTACACTGTATTTCCTTAGTGATCTGAAGCCTGGTGACTGGGGCTGAATGACTAATATTTGACTGACTAAAAGGGAGGCATATTCTAACCCCTAATTATTAATCACATACAAAGAAAGTAAGGGGCATGTTAATAAATTTCACTAAGTGCAGGGTGCTTGGTCTGGGCAGTGGCATTTGCCTTTCACAAATCAGAAGATTAACCAGGGGCAAATCAGAGTTTGTCTCTCTTTTCCCTTCCTCACTGCTGCTTTCTCAGTTAAGGAGTGCAGTCTCCAGCTAAAGCCATTTCACTTTTTATTTTTGGAGGCATGTCTGCAGTGGTACATACTCTAGACTGGACCTCAGATATAACACAAAGAACAGTGATATTTACTTTACAGAAGGTGACTGATGTCAGTGTCTGATGAATGCATGAAGTGCAGGCAAGAAGTCTAAATCCTAGTGTAAAGGTATATACACTAAATGAGGACTGCTACTTCTGACCCTGACAAAGGGCATCTTTCAGCTATGCCATGTATAACATAGGCTTCTGGTCAGCTGGTTGCCTAGTGGGCTGCAAAATACACCAGCACATAGCTGGAGCTACTCTAAAAAGTGCCAAAAATATTTTACAAGTCAAACCCAGTCATTTCCATATGAGCTTTCCTTTAAAAAAAGTAAATTAGAAAAGAACTAGATCCAAACAAAACCTGGACTCCAAACAGAATAGAATCCAAAGAAGGATTAGCATAGCTAAAAACCTCTTCAAACTCTTGTAAAACTAAAGCAACTTAGTACATTATCTAGTGGATCTCTTTCATATGAAAAACAGATGGGAGAAGGAAGTAGAAGAAAAGTCACACTGCAGAGCAAGAAAAAAATAAAAAAAATATACAAAATATCAGTTAATGAGGCAAAAAATGTCTTCATTTGGCACTTCTAGCACTCACATCTGCTGTAGAGAAATTTTCAAGGAAGTGCTCTATACTCATATCTGGTAACCAGCTTCCTAATTCTTCTCAAGAAATCATATCATGACATGTAACTTCAGTCAGATTGCATAGAAGCTGAAGTCTGATGTCTATGCCTGTAGCAAAAGTTCCAAACTTGCATTAGGACTGGCCATGCAGTGCTAGATTTTTTTTTATTATTATTTTGAGACATTAGGCATCTGAGTAGGATACCATAAGATTTTAGAAAAAAAGGCCCTTTTTTCTTTTTCTTATTCTTTTTCTTTTTCTTCTTCTTCTTCTTCCTCTTCTTCTTCATTTTTTTTTTACCAAAGGAGATAGAGCTTCTAAACACTAAAGAGAAGTTCAAACAAATAAGAAAACAAAAAACCTCTGTGTGTGAGTGACAGTGGCAAAGTCTTCTGCTCATCTAGAAGGAGCTAATGAGATGTTATAGAAAAGAAGTGCTGTATTGATTTTCTGGCTTTAGTGATAAAACCCAGATGCTTTAAAAAAGATGTGAAGGATGCACAATAGGAATAATTTCTTCCAAAAAGATTTCCTTTTAATCTTTTAAATAAAAGAGATTGATTTAAACCTGAAATGGGAACTTTTCAAAGCCTTTCCAATATTCTTTCTTTTAGCATTAATTATAGCAGCTCTAGCATTTCTTGGGATATGTATAAATGACAAACTCTTTAAAATTTGGTAAGGAGATAATCTAAGACATGTTCTGCTACAAAGAGTTGGTGAAAAAATGATTTGCTGCTTGTATGGAAGAGAAAAGCAAAAGATATTGCACGGGAAGGACAAATATTAATTTAATTTATCATGGCCTATTCAGGCTAATTTATAAGGACTGGGCCATTAAACAGCAAGAATGGAGATGGCACATAACAATATAAATCATAATTACATATAACGATTTGCACTGCTGAGATATTCACCTGCAACTAATGGGATTAGCTACAGTTTTTGTTTTGAAGAAGACTAAATTTAAATTTTTTAACTAGTAGAGAAATTGTTTTAAAGACAGGACTTAAATTTTTAAGGCACTCATGATCCCTAATATCTGAAAAATATGGTGAGAAATAAAATCACTCCTTTTTAGGATATTTCCCAAATCACTCTGCACATTTATCACAGACAAGCATCGTGAAGGCTATGGCTCAAAGAATAAGATTGAAAAAACCCAAACAAACCAAAAACCTACAAATGAATAAAAGAAAGCTGCTAAAATTCCTTGCATGAACCTTCTTAGTCAAGTGTTTTATAGAAATTTATTCTTGCTTCCCAAACAAATCCAGTCAAGTAATATATCTACAATTGGCATGTTACACTGGGTTAAGAAAAAACTAGGAATGTAAGTTTTTAATTAAGGTTATGAACAAAAACCTTGAGAATATTTGATTTTTGATCCATTAAAAGAAAAAAAAAGAAAAAACCTGAAGGATATTATTTTGAAACGTCAGTTTTGAAATGTCCTTTTATTCCAACAGAGGTAAAAGCTGTAAAACTATATTCAGGCCTGTCCTAAATGAAATGTTCAATTAAGAAAGAACTGTTTTTCCTGTCCCCTCTTTCACCTCCCAGCTCTCAGCAGAGGCTCAGCTATAGAAACAAGTTCTATTGCATGTATCTGTTTCCTAATATTGGTTCCAGGAAAGGACAGATCAAAGGAAAGAAGGTGGGAAGAAGTGATTTTTTAAGTATTTAATCTGACTCTCAAGTGTCACAATTCACATGTAAATCATCACTTTCCCTTTCCTTGTTCTAGGAAAAAAATAGAAAAGGTACTAACTGGGTTTTTTTTGACCATGTACTTATATCCCACTGATGTCAACAAGGCCAGAGGATAAATTGTAGCCTTAAGGAAGCTGAATGGTGACAGACTGTTCTGGGATCATCTGGGTATTTGCTATAGTATGAAAATACAGTCAAGTTTCCCTTCAGACATTGTCTGTCTCCTGTCATTCTTTTAACATCCACAGGGCCTGGAGGCTGAGAGCTGAGCATCCCTTACAAAGGGCAACCTCAGCCAGCTCCTCTTGACAGGATTTTGATGCAGAACAGCAACAACAAGTCAGGCTGGGGAGATCTTCTACATCTGTTTTGAGCAATTAATCCCCTAGAGGTAACTCCACTCACATGAAACTAATTTTGCAGTGTTTTAGCTAAAATGTGATTGAGTGAGCAGACTGGAAATAGAAGAAACTTGGGATTTATTTTGTGAAAACAAATGAGGAGGCCATTAACCTTCCAATAGAAATGATTATCATATATGTTTTGAAATACTACTCTTTTCTCTTCCCAGGCTTGAGAACTGTGCAACAGCTTTGGTGACAATCAAGATGATGCTACTTGTCAACACTAAGCCAAAACAGATTATTGTGATGAGGGAATCAGAACTCTCCAAACACGATCATGAAATCTGACCCCATAAACTCCTGCAGCCTCTCTTGTTATTAATCAGCTGCAGGTTAAATTCTCTCAGAGAAGAAAGTAATCAAAGTTTATTTCAGAGTGAATTAAGATAATTTCCTAGACCTTACTGAAATAAATGAATGCCTCTCTTACAAAGAAGTGTCTATTTGGACTTGAATAAAGAATGTTGAAGTCTTTGTATTCCTTGAATATCTGAGGTCACAAAAAAAGTCAAATCTATTGCTAAATTTTCAGATTCACATAAATTCATCAGATTGTATGTGCATACATTTTATAATTCCACTGACAAAGTACAGACATGAATGACAAATTTAGTCTAGGTATATTTGTTTTTGTGCAAATAGATACAGATACTTAACAACACAAAGTTTCCTTCTTACAAAGTTTTCTGCTTCTCCTGAAAGTGCTTACCTAACTTCCTGTCTGTGTACAGAGATTCCCAGGGTACACACTATTTAGCCACAACTCAGTGTGAAAAAATCCCATTAGTATCTTGGTTACATGCAATTTCTGACACCAAACTGTTTTGGAAAGACTCATTTCTTCTGTGTTAAATATAAATTCAACCTCCTTCTGGTGTCCCACCCAGAAAACAACTTTAGGACGAATTCCATTCATTTATTTGGAGAAGTTTTGTAGCACTGAGTCCAGGTAAACCTACTGGGGATAGGTGCTTGTAAACTTTCTAACACATTGCCTAAGCAATAGACACAGCTCTTCCCCCTCAGGCACATTTACTTTGATATTGAAAATAATTTTTATGTTTTAAAAAGTTGCTTAGGAAATGTAAACTTGCCATCCAAACTTATATTTAACTCAAAGATAAATTTAACCTACTGCTTCCAAATTGCAGGTTAACTATAGAATCATAGAATCTTTTGGGTTGGAAGGGACTTTTAGGATCGTCTCATTCCAACCCTGCTGCCGTGGGCAGGGACACCTTCCACTAGACCAGGTTGCTCAAAGACCCATCCAATGTAGACTTGAACATTAAAAGAAATTGCATCCTCCCCAACTTCTCTGGGTAACTTGTTCCAGTGCCTTACCACCCTGACAGTAAAGAAAATATTTAGTTAACTTACAGTTTAAAATTAAATTGGTATTTTAAGAACTGTGTTTGTATCGTCTCATAATAAAGAAATTATGACTGGTGTGCAGAGATATATGGATGAGCTCATTTGAAAGCTAAAACCATATAAAAAAGTATTGCTACTTTTCAAAAATTTTACATATAATAAAGAGATTGATATGAGCACGTTTGAGTTTTTTTCTAGCTGAAACACTCAGGGATTTGTGAGTCATTGACTTTTAGAAATAACAGAATCTCTTGTTCTAAGCAGATGTGTATCTTGAGCCCTCTTTTCCCACTGAGCCCTTTTATGGCTAAATCTGATAGGAATTTGCTTCCGCAGTTATCTTTAGGATATCAAACTATCTGTTTTTTCAGCCCTCAAATCCAGGTAGATCTTCAAGTTGGGGATAAGCTTTTATTATTTACAGAATCATGTGATCTAATTCCCAAAGAGCTTTTGCAGTTGGGAAATCTTTTAAGAGATACTATATTCTGATGGCAGTTGTATATGTATCCAGAAACTTAGAAAATATTCAGAAAATGCTTTGCTTGCCCTTTGCTTTAAATGCAAATTAACTGTTCTCACTGATGTTAAAAAAAGAACTATTGCTAGTACTGTCATAAATTGGTGGTCCCTTCCCCCTACATCTGTGTCACATTCCACTGTATAAAGGGGGAGCTGGGAAGGATTCTTTTGACAGATTTTCTGACAAAAAATTAAGCACCAAACACAGCAATATTATATCTGAAAAGAGTTTATTGAAATAAAAGGGGCATAGAAAAGAGAGCAAAGGGGGAAAGAAACAGAAGACAGGGACAGCAATACCACGAGGAATTCTGAGCTCTCTGCCAGCATCAGCTCAGCAGGCTGCTGTTGTTACAGAGAACAGGCTGCTGTGGTTACAGGCAGAGAACAGGCTGCTGTGGTTACAGGCTGAGAACAGGCTGCTGTGGTTACAGGGGATGAACAGGCTGCTGTGGTTACAGGAGGAGAACAGGCTGCTGTGGTTACAGGC
>VZTN01024198.1:2010-14476 GCA_013400515.1 Erpornis zantholeuca
TAAAGAGCCTCCATCAGTAACGGGTATTAAAGCAGCTAACAGGTTGGTTTAATTCCTATTCAAAACCTAGTACATTCAGCAAAATGCATGTAATACAAATAATAATGCTTATTATTTTGAGCATCCTAAAGTCAATCTTTCTATGTAATACTCTATTACTAATTCTTTTATTTTTATCTGCTGACTGCCATTTTTGTTGTTGAATAAAATTTTGTTGTTGAAAAGGTGACGTTCTGATTAAAAGGCTTAGCTGTATTTACAAACAATGCAGGGTTTGCTCTACTTCCAATGGTGCATTATTTAATTATCTTAAAATGCAATTGCCCTAAATACTGCTTTATAAAATATTATTTCTTTCTCCTGACCTTGTTTCCTCGTGTACTGACAGATTTTATGTTCTTAACTCTCTGCGTCAAACTGCAGACAATATCCTGGTTCCAGCTCATAACAAAGAGTATTGATGAATAAATATTTGGAGAGACCATTAAAACCCTTCTGCTAACATTTACCTTTGTCAGCCTGCTTACACCACATGGAATTTGATGTTTTTCTCCTGACTTGTTTTAAAAAGACAGATATGTACAGCAGCACCAGAGACTTTGTAGGGAGCTTTTCCTGACACTTACAAAGGTGTGTGTGATTATGGACAGAATTCACAATTGCATTCAACAGAGCAGTGTCAGTTCATTCAAAAAACTATCACGGTGTTGGGATATCTTTCAGTAACTGATAGGATGCAGGATACAATGAGCACAGATTCTGATCCATATGGTCAAAATTAGTGAATCAGAGGAAAATTAGGCTGAGTGAAACATTGGCTCTTACTGAAGCCTGTAGCACTTGCTAGATGAGTTTACAAGGACAGATGTTTTTGTCAATTATATTTTGTAATCAGAATTCATAACTATGTACACCAGAAGTGTATAATATGCTACAATCTTTCTGCATTTTCAAGGTAATCACAATTCTTTTTGGAATTTGTGGCCAAAGACAGAGTTCTGACCATTTGCTCTAATGTCCTGTGTAAAATATCTCAGAAGTGGTTCTGTCATAATTCATTCTGCCTTAGGGCAGAAGAATGGACTAGACCTATATGAGTAAATCCACAGTCCACAGACCCTAGTGATATCCTAAACAAGAGATGGTGGCCCCATCATGAGTAAAGAATTGCAGTTGCAAAAAGCAAAATAAACATCATACAAATGCATTTTTATGTTAGTTAGCAGTTATATGTCATTGACTTTTGACAGACTAAGTCAGGAATTAGGCCATGTTATTATTATAATTTTTAATGAATATATAAAATGAAGATGATACATATGGTAACATTTAAATTTGTAAACTACTAGCATTTGTAAACTAAATGCTAAATATTTATCACATGCCTTTCCACCAAGAAAAAGAGTGCAACATTTTCCACAGATTTTTCTTCCTTAAGCACTGTCTGGTCCCTGGATATTAAAAAGGGTTTGGAAAAAATGTACTTAATGAACTCTCTCTATTCCTTCCAATACTTTCCAAACAACAGGAAAGAAAAAAGGGAACATATGAAAATACACAGTACAAACAGACTGTAGAAAGAACACAGTGTTCTAGCCGAGACTCGGATACCTGAACTTTTGGGTTCCAGCTAAGGTGCTGCTTTGTGAGTAACTCCAGGTAAATCACTTGATATCTTCATTTGTCCCTGGATACATGCAAGATAGGAATCCTGTCCATCTCCTACGGTGTCTTACCAGCATTGCAATGTAGTGTTTTGCCCAAGTAATTGAAGCTTCTTTATTGAACTATACTCCATGTGTAAAATAATAATGATAAAAACACTCCATGTTAGCAGGCAAATTTTTATTGAGTCCGTCTCTTAAGGTAATAAAGTTTGCATTAATCTGTCAAATTGAGGAAAAAAATCTTCCCTGATCAAAGAGTTTGGTGGAGCACATAGGAAAAGTCGTGAAAGTAGAACAGCCATGACTTGCATCAGTGCACCGGTATTGTTCTGTAATCTTTGTATTATATTTTTTTGTTTTATATATACATACACAATATGTATATACACCTGTACATATATTTTTCTTCTATAGTGCTTCTAGTAAGTTTACAGTTGAAGTTAGTTTTAAGTATTTTGTTCCACATTTATACTTGCTATATTAGAAGTTATTTACTCTTCCATGAGGTTTCAGGGGTGACCTAATTACAACCTTCCTATACCTGAAAGGAGCCTACAAGAAACATGGAAAGACTTTACAAGAACATGCAGTGACAGGACAGGGGGGAGTAGGTTCAAACTGATAGAGTGTGGGTTTAGATTAGATATTAGGGGATGGATCTTTCCTGTGAGAGTGGTGAGGCACTGGAACACATTGACCAGAGGAGCTGTGGCTGTCCTATCCCTGGAAATGTTCAAGGCCAGGCTGAATGAGGCTCTGAGCAACCTGGTTTAGTGAAAGGTGTCCCTGCCCATGGCAGGGGGGGTGGAATGAGATGATCTTTAATGTTCCTTCCAACCCAAACCATTCTCTGAAATGCAGGATTATGGAAATGTCTTACAGCATCATTATAGCAGAAGAATATTCCACTCGTGAAAAATTGCAATGATGAGGTCACATTTATGAAAAGGAAAAACAAAGAAACAAAATCCTTCAGAACTGATTGAACCCTGCAGTTATGTTTTTTCCCCCACCATAAACCTCAACAGGGAAGGGTTAATCCCTTGGTAACAACAGTGGCACTGGGATCGGCTGTGACATTGAAATGGCGATTGCAAAGGAATTAAGCCTTGTGGATTAGAATACTGCAAATTATGTTTGCAGGTTTTTTTTTCCAGTGAATTGAATAGATGCACTCAAGTATATTTATAATAAACAAGCAAAGAAGAAACCCTACCATCTGTCTATAAAAGCAGAATTTAACCATAGAGCCTTACATGGAATTTAAAATTAAGCTTTTACAATACAACATAAAAGCTTTATGTTTGACTGACTTCATTATTGCCGAATTTTGGGTTAGGATTTTAACTGTAAACAACTTTCTTGTGACATTTCTATTGCCTCAAATAATATGATGGGAAAAAAATCGTTACCAAATTCTGTCTAATTTTGTATCTGTGTTTCAGTCTATTATCAAATAAATGAAATATACAGGCTTGAATGAAAAAGTTACAGCTCTTTCTATGCAGCTGCAACATTTTAAGTTCCAGATCTTAATATTCTTTCCAATACTCTCTTACATAAAATTCTGACTGGATTCATTTGAAAGTTCTTATTTCTCAATCCACTCTTAACACTTTTGGACTTGAAGTCATGGACTTGTCTATTGTTCAGGAATTTAGTGCTGCACTTGGGTGTGATGAAAATGTACTTACAAAGCAGACAGCTGAAAGCAGAAGCTAAGTGTCCAGGGAGTAGAAAAGAGTTAATATTTAGATTTGAAGTCAAAATAACAACACTGTGTCTCAAAGAGACATTGTCTCATTCATTTCTCCTTGCTGTCTCTTTCCAAACACGGCATCACCTGTCTGTCACATTGGATCTTGTGTCTCTTGGATTGCACAGTGAACCCAGTCCATTTGCTAACTTGGCAAGAAAACAGCCACACTTTTACTTTGTGGGTATTTCAGTCAATTATATAATATTCTCTGCCATGCAGTTTGGTGGCTGCTAAAGCAGAGGCAAATAAGAGATGGGACTGCTTAAGGAGAATTGGTAGGGGTTTGGACCTCACCTTTCTGATGGTGGTGACATGTTGACTTGGCTAAAGCTGTAACATCAAACTGCCATTTTGTAGCTTTTATAGCACTGGTATATTTAAATTCTAAAATCTAAAAATGCATACCCCCAAAAATATACATTAAATTTTCCTCATTTCATTCAAAGATTTGAAAGTGTGGGGTATTGTGTGTGAGTCAATAAAATTGTTCAGTTCTAGTCCACTGGTTCAAAGATTTGAGAAAATAGTGAGTTCTGGACACATTCCAATAGGGGACTGATAAATCTTTGCTTAATTGAGCATCAACCATATGGTCCAGCTTAAAGGTCTGAGGAAAAATGTGCTGCTGCTGCTTAATTTTTAAGCTTTATACTAGTGTACTTGCTGTGGGAGAAACAGTATTTCTTTTTCTGCCACTTTCTGTTCATGTGTCAACCTGGCACTTTTTGGAAAAAATAGTCCTAATACATTAAATAAATACAAGCTTCAGTAAGCTTCTCCAAATCATATATACTTGGACGAAAATGAAGAAGTTTAACAAATGCACAGTAATGGTATTCTCCAAAATACACCAAGTTGTAATCGTAATGGTTTTTAAATAGTTATATTATCTGGAATATTTTGTTTTTCTCATTATGTCATACCTGCTTTTGTGGAAGTAGTGTTTCAATTTTGTGTGAAAGCAGTAGCTTGATGTCTAAATAGCATGCGTAATTCATAGGAATATTATGTGGAGATTATGTTTTCTGCAGTAAGATATTTTAGAACTCCACTGAAGTTATTCAGGCACCGTTGATAATAGTATAGTAAAGTACCCTAATTTGACAGCAAGGCTAAGCTAAGTAACATTTATTGCCTTTTTTTTTCCCTGCTACATTCAGCTTTTCGCTGGGAAATTAATTCCACTCATGCTCATTGAGATGCATTAATTTAGAATTAAGTGCACTATTCAAATCTAGTTAGAACAGACCTTGCAGACTTTTTCCTATTCACTGGTAAAATCCAGGTGCAAATACCCACCTTGCTGAGTACTCACCTTGCAGTAATCTGGTCATGCAATAGCCTAACTCACGTGATCAAAAGCCTTCAGTCTCTGCCGTTAAGTAATGACATCTTTGACTCCTGAACCAGAGCCCTTAGACTGAGATACATTTTTGCATATGTAGACTGCACTCTGTCACTGCAGGATTATCCTTCATAGATTATTGAAAGCACTCTCTGGAGTCGTGCTTTAAAAATCTGTATTTATGATCTGTACCACACACTCAGACTTCATTAAATCTGGGAGGTGATGTTTCGTACAGGATACGAGCACAGCTCCTACAGGCTGCAAGTGTGTGATGCTGTCAGTCCATTCGCAGGCAAACAGACCCTCACTCTGGAAATCTGAATATCTGTCTGTGAAGCACACAGGTGGGGTGTTATGTCCATACTTTCAGCCTCTCAACATGTAAACCCAAGTTTCACAATACACAGTTTGGTACCTTGCTTCAGGGATTAGAAAGTGGGTCTGTACTAAAAAGAAAGTTTGTAAAATGGAGTGTAAGTGAAGTCTCAAAAGTTGCCTTGTAAAACGACTGTTGTAGTAAAACACAAAATTAAGGTTTACATCTATCAACCAAAACAAGCAGCAGGGTGTTGACGTGGCAAAATTCTTTGTTCTGAGAATTGTACCATAGAATAAGGAAGATAGAAAACATTTCAGTTCTTGTATAAAGTGAAGTAGGCAAAGACACAAATGTAGAACATTTGTGCTGCCTACCTCAACTTAGCAATGTTGCTATAAAAACAAACCCACATTCCTCCATGAGAGGAACACTTGTATGTGGTTTTGGTACTCCTGGAATAATTGCCATGTGATTCCTGCTCTGAAATCACATACCAGCCCAAAACCATGCATGGAATTTAAATGGTTGCTTAATACAGAGCTTAGTTGAAAACTGACAGATATGCCTGATCCAACTACACCAGGATAAGAGTGACTTTGATCTGTTCAAACCACCCTCTGGATATCCTTTCAGTGTGTCCTCTGCTTATCAAAACATCCAAAACTCTAAATGTTTGTAGAGATTTGTTTTCTCCATGCTTTGGGTTTTAGAGAATTTCTGCAACCATACTCTGGACAGGTCCTATTCTACCTATTTTTTCCTATCTTTGAGGTTGTAATGTTTCTCTCAAGAATTCTGTTCTTGGCTCTGCTGTTCCAAAGCAACTGCAGGGCTTGATGTTTAGTTTCCAGTAAGGAGGTGACATGAACAAGAGCTCACGTTCAGCAGTATAGAGCAGTGTGCGCTCTCTCTCCTCTTTTCTGTGGCTAGCACAGCCAGACAGAGATTTGGGTGCAATGCTCAGCAGTTGGCTGTACTGTTCATCACTCTGGGGTTTTTTTGGGCCTTGTTTCTTATACTCTATTTGTATTTACTCTGTGAACCCAAATATCTGTTTGCTTTTCTTTGTCAGTGTGAAGATTTCAAATATTGTTATTTCTTCTAATGTTCTTTGCCATTATCAATTCTTCTCTGTCATCATACTCTTCTCCGGAGCAATTTGTAAATTTTGAATGTGATTTCATGCAGTGGTTTTGCTTGTTGATGTTTGGCTTAATTAGAGGAGCACATTCCAATTTGTCCCTTTTCAGTTAAGCAGTTAACTTTGTGTTTGAATTTAGGTGCACTGTTAATGTAAAGCATTTTTGTAGGATCTTAGAATGGCCTGGGTTGGAAAGGATTTGAAAGATCATCTAGTTCCAAGCCCCTGCCATGGATAGGGACACCTTCTACTTGACAAGTTTGCTCAGGTTTTGTGGCATGTTAATGTGTGTCATTGTGGCTTTAGTATGGAGCCCTTATTTTTAGGTGTTGTTCAAGGCAATCAGGTATCTTACACTTCATTAAATAAATAGAATAACTTAGATGTATATTCTTGCAGAATGAATGCTGCCATTATTATGAACTGGTAGTTTACCATTGCTATTTTTCCATGTGATACCAAGGAAAATATGCCAGGTGAAAACTAACATTGAAGTTGAACATCGAAGTTGTATAACACCTTTCAGTAAGAATAAGGTAAAAATAAAAAATCTTAGTTTTGCTTTGAGCCTGAACAGGGAGTGAGATTATATTAATGGTTGTTAGGATGTTGTGGTTGTCTTTGTGCTGGATTTGGTATGGCGACACTTCTACACAGAAATGTGGCTGAACACTGGTTTTAAAGTCACCATCATTTGTATAATTTGCACTCACTGAATTAATATCTTCTTCCTCTTGATTTGGCAAAAGTGTTTGGGAAGGTAAGGCCCTATTAATTTTCACCATTCTGAACTGAGCTCTTAGCGAAGATAATCGTCCTAGTATCTGTAATTTAGATGACTCTGTGGATTCTTAAATATAAACTTATAGTCCTTTCATAAATGGAAAAGGATAGAATGTGTAAGAAAGCTATTGTGGATGGAAATTATGTCAAGTGTCTATTTTGAATGGGAGTATAAGAAGGTTTAGCTGGATTAGGCACAGTCAAAAAGCTTCTTTGTTGATTCTTCAGGCTTCCAAAGTGGCTTTATTTTTCTGGCATTAATGTTTATTTGTTCTGTGGCAGGATAAATGTGGCTCAAGTGTTTGACAGGTCTCTCTCAGTTTGTGGTAAGTTGAGTTTCCATTGCTGATCATGGCTATTAGTGAAATGTATATTCCTGCTACCCAGTCTGATAAAGAGCAGTGAAGCTCAAGCATCTCCTGAAGAGAAGCCTCCATTTACAGTGAGAAGTAAATTATTTCTGCCTGAGCTGCAGGAGCATTTTCAAGCTCTGCTAATTTCACATTCAGTCCTATGCAGGATGCAGAAAGGAATTAATGTCACTAGGGTAACCTGCTGCCTAGTTGCCAAAGAAGTTACTGCTTTCTTCAAATAATTTAAAGAAAATTCATTGGTAGTGTAGCTTTCTCACGTATTATCTGCTGTATTTGCTTGCTGAGTGCATCTACACTCAGCTAAGTGTTGCTGTTGTGGTAAGCATTAAGATTACTAAGGAGATAATTTGAAGATTTTAGTCAGTTTATTGACTAAATGTGTAATTCAAATAACCATTGGCATTGTCTAGAAGTGTAAATGAAAATGAAGAAGGATACCAAGTATTCTGAGATTTGAGTCCTAGTGATAATAGTGATGTGGCAGTTCTGTACCACCTGCTTGAGCCTTTTCTGCTCTCCCTTCACTGGGTAAAACCAAGAATTGTTACACTAGTTTCAGTAGAGGTCTTTAAATTCTCTGGGGTTCTGATACACATTTGTGATCCTCTTTTCAGCCTCACTAATGTCTTCACAATCTTTATGACATTTGCCTCATGATGTTGGACTGTTTCCCCACAGACTCCATTTACTTGCTTCAGAAAGAATATTGTAAAAAAACAAGGCAGACATTTTCTTCAGTCATGGAAGCTTCCTGATTTTACAAAAGCATGATCCATTCATATTGCCTCACTAGAGCCTAGTGCAGGCTTTCTCTGCAGGATTGACTGACACATTTATAAGTCAAATAGCAAGATCATGAAAGTGTGTTTTACAGGTGACATTTCAGTATTATTTTTTGATGCTGTGTCTATGGATCTAATCCTATATTACTTGCCTGAGGGTACAGTTATAAAATTAAATCTCTGCAAGTACCAACAGAAACTGACAATTGGTTTTATCGTCATGGCTTTGACTCCAATTTTTGATCTTTATGCACTTTTCAGTAACTATCTGGAGGCATTAGGAACTGCACCAGATTTCATTTCTGTACTCAAGAACTATTTCAATAATTTCATAAATTGCTATTGGTGGGAAATTGCTTTATTATTGGCAATTTGTATACTTCTCATTAAAGGTTTAAATGTTCCTAAATCAAAACTCAGCCAGGTGTTTCCTTGCTCTCTGTATTAATATTCCTCTAAGTCCAAGACCAGAAGACTGACTCAGGTAAGTGCTCAAAGATATCCATGGGAGTTTTGCCAGACTGGGGACTGCGGATTTGAGTTCTAAACAGATTAGCCCAGATGGCCTGGTGCAGTGGGCTTCCTGCCTGTATTCCAGAGGAGTGGAGAGCTCCTGTGGAGCCCCTGGAGTCTCTGGCTGGATAAACGCCTGCCCTGGCACTGATAGTACCAGATGGCAACAGCTCCCCAGGGCCCATGGACCAGCTGCAGGTGGCGGGAGCAGCAAACCCCAGGAATGCTTTTCCTCACTGTGCTCTCCCCTCTCGCTGCTCAGATTGTAGGGGCGTGTGGCCTCTCCCGGCCTGGAGAGCTCCACAGTCACTCAAGGACTCTTTTACATTACAGAAAACCTGCTGGGGAGCTGCAGATGGCTTTCATTCTCATTAAGTCTTTTGTGCAGCACAAAAGAGGTGGGACGGGTCAGGGAATCTGTCCTGCAGATTTTGGCACCTAGGGTGATTCTTTCAATTAATACTTTCACCTGCTGAACAGTAATCTGTCCAGAAATCTTGTGAAAGATTATATTTCCAGCTCATATGAATGTTCTTCTGGTTGATCCTTTGAGCCTTTTCATGTTTGGCTTTTTAATAGCCATGGCAAAGAAGCTCTTATTTTGGGCATTCAGCTTGGCCCATTGCCTTGCAAAGAGCTGATTAGCTGGGAAAATATGAAATCTTTGTGTAATATAGAAGAGTATTCCTTGTCTTTTAATGTTTCTTGATGTGGTGTACTGGGAAGTTACCCCTCAAAGGGCATGTTCTTTCTACCCTGCTGCTGATCCCATGGTGCTATATGGTGACCTTCAGGAATGATTCATTGAGTCCTTTTTGTTTGCTCTAAATGTTAACGAAATGAAAAAGAGAAGACATGGGAAATACTGGAATAATGTTTTATTTTCTTTATACATGGTTTGCCAAAAAGTTATATTTTGCTTTTTCTGGACTTGTCTCTTAAGTATTTGTGTGGAAAATAATTGGGAGTGCCAAGCAAAATGTATATATTTTTTTGATATTAATGTGTTACGAATTATATTAATTATATATCCTCTTTTGTTGAGTTACCGATGTCTAAAATTAGAGCAGCTGAAAATGTTACAAGGGATACATCTTTATGTGACTATATCATAGCCTCTTGTCATATACAGGACTTTAAGGGTATTGATTAGAAATTTTGGATGTCTAATTTACCATGACAGTAAAAGATTTCTACAGTTGATAGCATTTTACATTTTCATTGCTAAATAATTTTTGAGGATGACTGAATTTTTTTTTTCTCCAGTGAAACATTTACCAAGAACATAACAAAACATTCTTTGGAAGTTTTGTATTCTAGTACTACTTCAGCAAATAGCTGAACTATGTCCTGATCTCCAGGTGAGAGCAATTATTATTTTTCCAACTTTCACCCTATAGTAGCTTTGCCCCAAACACATTGTAACTTAACTTTGAAAAGACATTTGTCAATCTGGAAATGTTGTGCACTGCACATCTCTGTTACAGAACGTTAGAGAAGGGAGTCGGAGTTTCTGTTTTTTCCACATTAACTTTTTGGCAAAGGAGAGGTAAGATGGATCAGGGAGGGCAGGGGGAGATCAATAGAGTTGGAAAGAGGAGACAAGACATCTGTCTGCTTCAGAAAATCAGGCTGGTTTTCTCTGGTTTTGAGTCTGTTGAAGGTAAACTACCCATTGCCTCAGTGCATGGCTCTGAAAAGTTATCTTCTTGCTTTCTAGCATAATGTCTGCTTGTGTATGAGCACCCATGAAGACTGAAGTAGCAATTCCTCTATGGAATGTGTTTATTTTCTCATGTGCACCCAGCTCTATGCAGGTGCAGCCAGAGTTACATCTGAGGAAAATAGGAAAGAATCCCAGCTCACACCAAAGACGTGGGAATTATTCATAGAGAACCATGCATGTAGCATCATGTATAATGTGAATATGTCGGGAAAGCATGCATAGAAATCAACAGGTTTGTAAGCACTGGAAAGCAATAGTGCTGAATTTCTACAAATATATTAGATTTTGCTATTATGATCACTGCCATTTATGTTTGGGGAAGTCAAGAGGATTCATATGAATTAACATTTTTGCTTGGTGGACAAGAACATTCTCAATATCCACTTTGAGGGAGAGAAACATGAAAATCCAATGCTTTGGATTTATGTACTTTTTCATTTGACAGATGAAAAAACTTAAGGAAAGTCTGCACTTGTGTCTGTCAAAGGGCTTTAACAGCTTGCAAATCCACTGAGAATAATTCATTAGCTAAAGGTTTTCATCTTCTGGGTTTCTCATCTTATCATCAAAAAACGTCATGATAACCAAAAACAAAGCACAAATAATCATAAATGTTATGAAACTCTTGGCAATGCACATCTTTTTTTTTCTCTTTTCATCTTGTTTCAGAAAGTGAAATAGGCATTACATTACTGGTGCCAAGCCAAGGTACTGCTGAAAAGAGAGATGTGTCTACAACATCCAGACCTATATATGATCATCCAAATCTGATCCTTTAATGTAAATCCAAACATTTATTGCAATTACATATCACAGTAGTACACTCCTCACTATAAGGAATCAGGGAAAATTTGTATAAGGCGAATTGGTCGCACACTGATCATTTGCACATTAAGCATCTTTAAACTACTTTGGACGAGTGTGCCAAAAGGTGTGCAAGTCATGGAAAAGAAAAAAATCAAAGTTTTACAGCTTCAAGTAGGTGGAAGAATGTCAGTGACTTTTATAGCTTGACCTACTTTGGCATACAGCCGCATACACTCGTATCTGGAGCAGTTCCTCTCGTACAGAAGGGCTGAAGAGCAAATTCCCTCCTTCTATTGAAGCCCAAGCCCAAAGTGCCATGGGCTTCAATACGGAAAGGGTTTGGAGCCCAGGGCTTTGAGAATGCGCTATACTTACATTGTATTTTGACAGTGACAATGACAATTAACATATTGATTTAATACATCTGGTTTAATTGCCATCTGGTTCTTCTAAAGAAACCGTGTCTACAGAAACTCATGTAGTTTCCTATATATATGTGTGTATATATATACGTTAGAAAACAGATGTGGAAGACAAAGCAGCAATGACTGATGTGCTCCTTTGTAGTGGGAAGATTTTATCTTAATGTGACTTAGAAAACAAAGCATGAGGTGCTGTCACACAATAATAACCCAACCTCGGTCACGTAAGAATATGTCGATTTTTTCCCGTTACTGGCAGTACCGTGTTTTTGTTGGGCTGTAATTCTGCAGTTTCCACATCTGTCTTCCTCTAGATTACGGTGTTTTGTATATATTCACGTATTTTAAGTTTTCATTTCATTTGTGGGTTTTTTGTAACCACATTTTCCTGTGAAAACAATCCTGAATTCATTGTGATGGACAAAGCAAAAGTAAAATTGCCGAAAAAGTAGGAAATTTAGAGCTGTCAGCACCTAACTGCTTTGAAATAGACGGGAAATTGGCACTGAGGGAACGGCGAAGGCTGGCTCATACTCACGCTGATGACACCGATAGCCGTCAGTGCAGATAACTGTGTGTGACTTAAAAAAAAAACAAACCCGGCGTTTCAAAGCACCACCTCGGTGGCGCTTGCTCGTCAATAGCGGTAACAATGTAGCAGCCTCAGGAGCATTTCCCCCGCTCCGCACGGGGATCGCTGCTCACCCGCCCGCCCGATCTGCTCCTTCCTGGAGGTGCGGGCCGGGGTTCCCTGCAACGCGCTGGGCGCTGCAATCGGGGCCGGCGGCCGCGGAGCCGCGGCCTGGGCGGCATCTCCGCAGCCCC